>CAIGRN010059305.1:0-14414 GCA_903798345.1 Fraxinus anomala
TATGCAACATTGAAAGTGCACTTGCGTCCCTTTGCCTTCTTTAAGTTCCTTCTTCTTGGCTGCTGTTAAGACTTCCTCATTTTCAGGTTCTTCAAAGTCATTCTCCACCATATCCCATAGATCCACAGTCATGAATGAAGTCTTCATCTTCACACACCAAAAATCATAGTTTTGGCCATCAAAAATTGGAACAAAAGACTGCTGTAAACTTCCACGTGAACCACTTGTGCTTGCCATTTTAATTTCAGCAAAAAACCCTCCTTTTTTAACCCTTGATTCAGATTTTTTTTTTTGTTGCATCAGAGAAGGAACCAGACCTGGAGATGCTCTGATACCAATAATGTTGGTTGTTTATACAACTTTGTGTACCTGTAATGTGTGGAAATAATAGTAGAAATGCACCAGCAGCAAGAAAGAAGAAGCTAGACAGTAAAATCGGTAATGCTGGGGAAAAAACATGGGTGCTAATCTGATTTTTTTCAATTGATCGTACAACAGCATTTTTACATTATAAAAGTGAAATTTTAACCTACTACAATACATAAAATCAACTTGTCTATTTTACAGTCCTTGGTTTAGACAAAATAAAGAAATATTTCTTTGACTTTCTAAACATATTACACATCAACAAATCCAAAGACAAGTCATATTTCTCCACCACTTGAATTCAATTACACATATATGCTACAGTGAATAAGTTCTAATAGACTGGAAATATTCATTTTTATGTTGAACAATATCCTTCAATTAAAACAAGTTTTATGCCATCACCATGTTCTGTCTTCAAGTCTAGCTCCTGCCTTGGCAACTTAACATGATGCATGCCGCAACAGTCTCGTCTACTGCACCAAGAGACATACTCCAACAGGATATCTAATCATAACAGGTAAAGTAATCCATAAAGAACAATAAGTGGTGGCTAGAAAGCCATGGAAGTTGTGGACTAATATTCAAAGACAATACTGATATGAAAATGAGAGATCATTCTCCAAAAAGATAAAATTTTAAGGCTGGAAGGAAACATTGTTTACAAGAACTTCAGAATCTGTAAATCATACATAAAATGTTACCAGCCCTAGGGATGAATAAAGTGTCAACTGCAGGAAGAATAACCTTCTGCCCTGGATAATGACAAAGTTGCGGTTTTTTTAAAGCAAGAGTGGACAAAGTGTTATTGAGCACGAGATTGAAATGCCTGGTATTCCATAGACCAACCTGACAAATAGGAGCATGTTATTGCTGCTGTGAATGGAGAAACAGAATTGAGATATAGTTGCTGACATACCTGTGATTTAAGGATGGATATAAGAAATGACATGCAGAATGAGGGTACAGAGCAAAGATATACAGATTTTACTTGTTTCAATTGATCACATATATGTACAGAGGTTTAGATGGCATATAGTTGCCTCTATACACCTTGTACAAATGAAGGCTTATAATGACGGTAAAACGTTAAAGCTCATAGAGTAATGCAAAATAGAACTTACAATAAATGGATCGCTATTTGGAAGATATATAAAGGATAAATTTATCTAATCTTTCATCAACCTTTACTAATGATTCCTTCAACCGAAAAAGTGGTGAATCATTTCCTTCAAGAAAGAATAGGAAATAGGAATAGAACACTATAAACTGCATAATTTTAGGAACAACCAATGAAATTGCTTTGACATTAACAGTAAGTTTTAAGGCCAAACTTTTTGCTTGAAAGTTGAAACCACGGTATGCACAAACCTCAAGTGGTGCAGCACACTTGACCACACACTTAGAACACACTATTGAGGTACCATGGACAATGGGTTAATAATTTGATATGATAATGTACCACCTAATTATTTCCTTTCCCTGAATATAGTGCAGCCTAAATTAAGGATGAGACTTATAAGGCCGTTATACTTTGTGAGCCATAGCCATCAGAAACAATGTATAGAAATAAGGAGAATTAGACAAAAATGAGTGAATGAGGAGTAGGCATCATAATCCTTTGAGAGCTTTCGGAGAGGTTTTGTGCAAGAGAAGACAAAACATTACCAAAAACCTTTGCGACAAGCCTGAGAGAACCAAGGAGAATTTGGATAAATAAAATGACAGCAAAACTCACTAATTTACAACCATTAAAACGAAACTTTTTTTTTTAACTCATTTTCAATAACATATTTTCACAATAAAATATTTTGCGTGTAAGTCTAAAATTTTTCTCAATTTCTAACCATGCATTTTCCAAAAAACAAAAAAAAAAAATCACTATTTCAAAACTTATTTTTCCCAAAAAAAAAAAAAAAAAAAAAAAAAAACTCATTGTAATAATTATAAAACAAGGCTAGTAACTAAATGGCTACTTCAAATTTAAGTTAAAATCATCAGCTCAATTAAAGGTTCATTACGATCATTTACATGAGTTATATTTAACTCTTTTCGTGCAATATTAAAAATTATATTTTATTCAGTTTAAATCAAATATTAATTTCACTTACATATTATAACTACTACTCATTTCTTTAATAAATATTTCATGAAATTTTAATACTATTCATCTTTCTAATAAATTTACCCAACTCTAACAATAATAAGATAATCTTCAAGCGCACCTACAATATAGCAAGTGCTCCATCACCCATGCAGGGAGTAGGTTAAATGGCCACGTTAATCTCAACTCTCCTTCGATCTCAACACGACTCCCCTCGTTCAAGAGAACCCACAAAAATGTCTTCTCGGAATCTCCGAAACGTCTCGAAAACCCATCAACTTGAAAGAAGCCTTTTTGTCACTCACCAATACTATAAGCTTAAATTATAATCAAAACCAATGTCTAGATGAAGCTCTCTCGATGGCGCTAGATTTATGTGCAAGCGAGAAGTCTCTGTCACTTGGCAGACAAATACATGCCCATGTAGTAAAATGCGACAATATCTGTGGATTAGTGTTGAATACAAAGCTCATGCTTATGTATGGGAAGTGTGGATGTTTATTTTATGCTGAAAGGGTGTTTGATGAAATATTTGAAAGAAATATTTTTACTTACAATGCTCTGCTTGGTGCTTATGTGTCAAATAAATGGGGGAGTTTTGGGAAGCAGTTAAACTTTATGCTGAAATTCAATTCTTGAAATCCGTGTGGATGCCCATACTTTTAGTTGTGCATTTCGTAGGCATGTGGTGGCTGTTGGGAGAGAAATTCATACATTGGCAATAAAATTTGGGTTCGCTTGTAATGATATTTTAGTTCATTCTTTGGTAAGTATGCATTCCAAGTGCAATGATCTTAATGCAGCACAATTGCTATTTCATAGAGTGAGTGATAGAGGAGATGTTGTCCTTTGGAATTTAATGATATCTACGTATTCAGTAAATGGGATGAGGAAAGAAGCTTTGAGGCTTTTGGCTGAAATGTGGAATTTTGGCATTACCCCCCAGCGCTTACACTTTTGTCGCTGCTCTTCAGTCCCGAGAGGAGCCAATTCTTGGGAGTTCTTGTATGGAAATCCATGCTGTTGTTTTGAAATCTGGTTTTTATCGAGGTATCTATGTTTCTAATGCTTTGCTTGTTATGTACACAAGATGTGGGAGACTGGACGAAGCTGATAAAGTTTTTATGCATATGGATGAGGGGGATAATGTTTCCTGTAATTCCATGTTATCTGGTTAAGTACAAAATGGACTTCATGATAAAGTGCTTGATTTGTTTACTGAGATATTGAGTGCTGGTCAAAAACCCGACCAAGTTTCAATTATAAGCATCCTTTCTGCCTGTGGCAGGTCAGGAAAGCTGTTGAATGGGATGGAAGTTCATGCTTTTGCTTTGGAAAATGAATTAGATTTTGAACTGCAAATTGGCAACAGCCTGACGGACATGTATGCAAAGTGTACAAAGATAAGTTATACGGATTCTGTCTTTGATAGAATGCCATGTAAAAACTACATTTCTTGGACAATAATCATTGCTGGCTGTGTTCGGAATAATTTTCACGTGAAGGCCTTGGAACTGTTCAGGAAAGTGCAATCGGAAGGAATGAATGCTGATAGATTGATGATTGAAAGCATTCTTCTAACTTGTCAAGGGTTAAAATGCATTTCGAATGTGAAAGTGATTCATTGTTACAGGATAAGAAGAGAATTATCTGATCTTATCCTACAGAACACTCTATTGGACGTGTATGGAGAGTGTGGAAATGTAGATTATGCATGTAATATCTTTGATTTGATTGAAGTAAAAAATATCATATCATGGACTAGCATATGAGGCTCTTGGACTTTCGTTCTGCATGGTAAAATCAGGTGTTGAACTGGATTCTATTGCACTGCTGAGTGTGCTTTCTGCTGCTGCTGCTGATTTATCAGCAATGAGAAAAGGCAAAGAGATTCATGGTTATTTGCTTAGGAAGTGTTTTGTTTTAGAGGGTTCCATATCCAGTTCACTCGTGGATATTGTTGGTCTCAGAATCGTATTCACATCTATAATTTTGTAAACAGTAAAGATTTTTGTAGAAAATTAAAAGAACACGAAGGATTTTTCATCACAAAGGCCTCGGATGTTCAGCTTTTAAACCTACTCACCCGTTGAGCATCTACAAGTAGATTACGTTCTATTCAGCTATGAAATCACCAAGAAATAGTACAAATGTACGAAGAAATAAGAGATTTCTTCAGATTTCTCTCGCCTCTCTTTCAACACAAAGAACAAGTAATCTATAAAAATTTCTCTCAAGTGATTGTCTACCAAAAACAATTAGAACCAAGAACTCTTAACAAATTTACAGAGAGATGAACAAGATTACAAAGAAAGATCCAGACGAGAAAACCCTAAAACCAATTTCACGCACAAAATACTTTTCCACCATATGAAGGAGAGACATCAAAGGGTCACAATTCCATCGATAGTGAAGCACCAGGCCCAAATCCAAGCTCGGGACTGTTGACAGCTCATATAAGGTTTTCTGTCATATTAGAGATGAAGATTTAGTTTCATGGACGAGCCTGATTAATGCATATGGAATGCATGGTCATGGTAGGAGAGCAGTAGATTATTTAGAAAGATGGAGGCTGAAAATCTTCTTCCTGATCATGTTGCCTTTTTGGCACTTCTCTATGCATGTAGTCATTCATCATTGGTTGATGAAGGCAAATGATTTTTTGAAATAATGCAACATGTATATAAATTGGAAACATGGCCAGAGCATTATGCCTGTCTGGTTGATCTGCTTGGTCTTGCAAATTATGTGTAAAAGTACGAAAATGGAGCCAAGAGCTGCGTTTGATGCGCTCTCCTAGGTGCTTGCCAAATTCATTCTAACTCAGAAATAGGAGAAATAGCTGCAAGAGAACTTTTTGAAATGGAACCAGTGAATCCAGGAAATTATGTAATTGTTTCTAACATGTATGCTGCGGAAGATAGATGGGAAGATGTGGAAGAAGTGAGGATGAGGATGGAAATAACAGCACTGAGGAAAGATCCTGCCTGTAGTTGGATTGAGGTAGGAAACATGGTTCATACATTTATTACCAGAGACAGGTCTCGTCCAACTTCTGATGAAATTTATGCAAAATTAGCTCTTTTTTTTTTTTTTGAGTTCAACCTATCAAAATTAGCCAGATTACTGAGAAATTAGAGAATAACGGAGGTTATGTGGCTCAAACTAGGTATGTGCTGCACAATGTAGAAGAGAAAGAAAAGGTCAAGATGCTTTACGGGCATAGTGAAAGGCTTGCTATAGCCTATGGCCTACTTACTACTCCCAAGAGAACAACTATCCGAATCACAAATAACCTCCGCGTATGTGGTGACTGCCATACTTTCACTAAGCTCATTTCCAAGTCTTTTGAACGAGAAATCATAGTAAGAGACGCCAACAGATTTCATCATTTTAGGGATGGGGTCTGTTCCTGTGGAGATATCTGATGACAGTTTGAATGCGTAAATATTTTGCTATAAAAAGAATCTGCCCCAGTTACCTTTTGGCAATCATGCCTGTTAACATCCTCATCTCTTTCTGTAGATATACATGTTGTGATTTGTGAAGTGGAGAGCTGAATTACATACATGACTGTTGCAGTTATGAGCCAAAGAAAATAATTTATTTGAGAGTTGAGAAGATAATGACTACTGATACCTTTATAGTGTCTTTCCTGGATCCAACCACGACCTTGCAGATGGTTCAGTGTGAGCAGCTTCTAACAACCTCATTGTCAAATCAATTTGAGAACCAGGGCCAACCAGAGGGCAACTGACAACTCTGTGTATGTAACAAGCAATGTAAGTAATTGCAAGCATAATGACTTACTGATCTTTCCCATTTTCATTGAGCTTGATTCAACCGAAATTTAAATTTTGATCTTCATAAAGCGATTGGCGTTTCTAGAATTCAGCTTTCTTCTCCTTTTTCCTGGAAGATCTTTATGATGTAACCAAATTTGAGATCATTTTATACATGTTGATTATAACTTTCCTAATATTGTAAATAACATTCTGGCAACAGAACTGTAATACTCTCTACTTTCTTTTTTATTTTTCTGTTAAGGGAAATTGTAAAAGATAACAAAGTAGAAGAACCAAGGGGATGAAACAAAAAATAAAATAACTCATGCTACGAAGATTTGAATTGTTAAATTATCTTGTAGGATACATTTTATATCTTACATTTATAAACTTTCCCCTAATGAAATTATATTAAAAAAATAAATTGGAACATAATTAAAAGAAATAAAAATTAACTAGAACAAGTTGACATACAAGCCCGCAATAGTAGTCTGTGAATCTTAATGACCCTGCAAATTAGCCAGTCGCCTAGATGACATGAGTTACTTGCCATATTCTTTTGACATTCTTCTGTTCTCACCTATGAAACTACAAGCACCACTCCACAGTCCCACTTCCATCTATCCCCGTCTCCCAGCCGCACATTTTTCGGAATCACACACCTTTAATAAATCAATTTTGTTTAACTCACTGAAATTCTTGAGTTATGAGTCAAAATTAATGAGCATTAATATTGCTTTTAGTTTTTGGAAGTGGAAGACATTAATATTGCTAAATAGGTTTGATCATGCAGTGGAAAAGGGACCCGAAGCTTTAAAGAATCATGATAGAGATTCAGTTCCATGATCATTACTGAATGATGTTTCTTTAAATATTTCAATTTTTCCATTCAGATTCTGATCTTGGTTCTTCTGCTTTCATTGCCTACTCTTCTTAATTCATTTTACATGACAAATTTTATTGTTCTTAATAAAAGAATTCTGCATTCGGTTTCCAGAAGTGAGTTCCTATGATGCGTGTAACCGCTGGTGGTTTTTACACAGTTTGGTGTCAGCGTTACACCAAAATTTTGTTCACACTTAATTTTGTTCTCTTTGCCATGCAAGCTAGTTTAGTCTATAACTTGAGGAAAGGAACACAGAGAAAGGAAACTTGTAATTCAATCTGTTTCTTTTATGCCAATCAGAACTTGAAAATTTTCCACTTCCATTTCTTTGCACTAGCACACGACACGCTGACATGCGTATGCACAATGAAATCTACATTTATGTATCTCTTTGTGGGGCCGAGCACTTCTCCAGATGGAGATCGAAGAGGATAAAGAAAGATCTCTATGATCAATTTCTTGTGTTCTTGTACTCTTGTGCCATCTATTGTTTTTTTATATGGGCTTAGTGCCTTAAGATGGATTTTACGAAGTCATAAGCTCGAATTATATGTGCACAATGCCATGTTAAGGTTACTCTTACAGCTATTGTCTCAAATCACTATCCTGAAATTTCAGTAATCTGTTTGTGCCAGGTTAGTTTCTGTTGTGGACGACATTTTATAGCAAAATCGGTTGACAAAAACAATGAAGTTATCATTGTAATAGTGTTAAGTAGTCTATGCTACGGAGGTGAAGATCTGCTTTGAGGTGGGTTCTTCCACTTAATTTATCATTTCTTTATAGTTCAATTTTTTTTTTAAGAGCGTTATTGTCGAAACCGTTTTCCTTTTGTAATTTTCCTATTGGACTTATCTCGGATATGTTGGGATCATTTACCTTCATGCAGATGTAGGTTTCTGAGTACAATGGACCTTTCTCTTGTGGAATTCAGACAATAAATATGCTCTCTGTGATGATGAAGCTGTTTTAATCAAGGCCTCTGAGAAATCCACTGCACTTTTGCCTAAAGGTACAATCCCTTGAAAAAGAAGCTCGATGGTAAATATTGTAGTTTTTCATCCTTCTCAAGTAGACATTTACAAATGTTGTGATTGACTTTATTTTTCATGGAAAACGTCATTTTTGAACGAAATTTGCCTGGCAATTTATGATCCCTGAGGCTTGGCTCACCTCATTTAACACCCTTTATCTTAACTACTGGCCGTAAAATAGACAATAGACAATTTATGATCCCTGAGCAGGTTGAAATCTGCAAATAATGCATCTGGGCCTTGGGTTCCTTGCAAAACAATACCCTATATCAGTTGAATCTATCCTTGCAACTACGAGCTGAATTACTAAATTAAGTTACCATGTTTTACTCTGGGGAGCTATTTGCTGCGCTTGCTGTCCAATGATGTCTATAAGAATTCTGATTACCTGCACCTTTCTTAACCCCCTTACTCGTCCATCAAGAAATGTCTAGCCAATCACCAAGAATGTTTACTGGAATCTTTTTAACCTGCATTTGATTCCACGAGAAATTTACTTCATATCAATTTGGAATGATATTTTCGTTTAGAAAAGTTAGGTATAATCAATAATGGCGATGCTTCAATGGGTATGAAAATTATTTGTCCTTGTTCTGCAGCATGATTTTCCTTTTCTCAATGAAATCATGATGAGATTCATGAATTTGGTACGTTTTTTGAAAGAATGAATGGGCATTGCAAGTCCACTTAAACAATAGCTATTTGTGAACATGGCAATGGGACTTCCAAACTATCACAAACATACTTTTGCATAGAGCATAACACTACTATTATCAGTTTACAACATAGGCTGACTAAAACTTGTCCCTCTCCCTCTCAAAAAAAAGTAAAAGAAACAAAAAAATGCCTAGTTTTTATTCTTTTGGATTATTGAGCATGCTCTAGATATTCTGAAAATCAAAGGTTGCATGATCCCATAACGCTGGGGCGTGACACAACCTAACTCTTGGGATGGGTTGATCCGCAACTCGATCTGTGCCTTGTTAGGGTCGAGGACGACAAGGTTGCTGTGGACACTTACTACCTCTAGTTATGCCTCTCTAATCTACCGTATTAACAAAACACACACACACACACACTCCCCCTCTCTCTCTCTCATGATGTATGTCTTTCAGTAGGAATGTTCACGGTCCGATTCCAAAGAGAATTGAATCAAAACGAGAACCAAAATCTTATAAGTGGAATCATTGATTCAAAATGTAACTAAGGAACCAAATCGAACTATTGGGTTCCATAATAATAATAACGAGAGAATTTGCATTAAACTTAAGGCCCGTTTGATATGGATTAAAATATGATTAAAATTGAAAAACTAGTCGTTATTGTTGACTTTTATTAGACGAGTGAGACTCAATAACGACTATATTTTCAATTTTAATTGATTTTCAATCTCTACCAAACGGACTCTTAGACTAACAATCTCTAAATGAATGAACTAAACATATTAAAAGAAAAGCTCATTTCTGTTTCGATTGCGAGTAATAGTACCGAGAACTGGACAGACCCAACCAATTCTTGGTTCTAACACCTACAACCATTTAAAACTTAAGCAAAATAAAACGGTTCGATTTAATACTCATCCTAACTCCAATGCAAAGCTGGCTGGCAATACGAATGCATGTGAAAGGATAGACAATAGATAGTGAATGCTGATGCGGCAAAATCTCATTCAAGAGGCATGCCATTACTGCTATAGATTTTGCAGTTGACTGATTCTTTGCTTTTTTTCTTCTGTGCCTGGATAAACATGCTGGTACTGTTAGCATACAAAGAGAAAAAGAATAGGTTTCGTATTATTATTATTATTATTTTTCATTCAGACACAAATCCCAGCTGTAAAATGAGTATATAGGGCGCTTTAACAAAAGCAGAAAGGACCTCTCTATTCCTATATAGGTCTATAGAGTCTATTACTTTATGAAGCATCATTTGTATTAGTATATGCATGCATTTATTCTGATGCTATGAGATGTCAACGATCCTCTGATACTCTATGGCCCCTGGTGAAATTTTTTTGTCATGCTCATAATTTTTTTTTTATGGAGCAATACTATTCATCTTTAATGGAGATCAATGCACCTAGGACGAATTTAGCCCTCGTTTAGCACTTTTAAAATTATAATCAATTTTTTCGTCTTTTTATAATTATACATTCTCTAATAAAATAATATTACAAAAACTTGAACTCTTTGTGAAGATGCAAAAGATGTGCAATCACTCAATCTTTTTATGATTTGAAACTCGATTCTACTCATCGAGTTTAAAGTCTACTACCTCCACAACAATACTTCGAGAAGGGAAAAAACTTGTTGCTACTGTATCAAAGTGAATAATTAATTATATATATATATATTATG
Organism: Fraxinus anomala; assembly: GCA_903798345.1. Classification (NCBI taxonomy): domain Eukaryota; kingdom Viridiplantae; phylum Streptophyta; class Magnoliopsida; order Lamiales; family Oleaceae; genus Fraxinus; species Fraxinus anomala. The sequence continues at coordinate 10,533 of CAIGRN010059305.1, forward strand.
GAACTCACAATTTTTAATCATAAATTATATAATTTTTGTTAAAATTTAAAGAAAATCTGATTTTGATCTACAACGTACAAAAACAACTATAGGTGATACGAAAGAGGTACTGTTTATTTAAGAGCCAACACCTTTATGCAGCAGGCCTATCTCATGTTCAACAATGCTCTACCCCACGCTCTGAATATATAATGACAAGAAAACATGTTAAAAGCTTAGAAGAACATGCTTAACAGTGGCTCTGTGATTAACTAGGCTAGTTCTCACTCTACTTTAGTTGGACTGTGAATAGTATAAAACAAATCCCTGTCCCGCCGCCCTACATTTCCAACACCTGTAACGTATAGATGAATATCTAGCTTCTTAGCTGTGTTTGTGCCCCTAGCCTCTCTCTTTCTGTTCCATCTCTTTCTTGGCCTGCCCACATTACCCGGCTTTTAATTCACTCTTTACAATTGTGTTCATGTCCTTTTTGCTTATTTTCATTTTACTTTTACTTTTTCTCCAATCTCCTCTTATAAATGACAAGCAATTCCCACCCCTTGTGCAATCTAAAGTCATCTTAATTTGTTCCATTTTTCCTCTCACTTCAGGTTCTAGGTTCTCTGATGGCCATAGGGTAGTTAAGAAACTTACTCTAGAGAAGGAATAAGTGAAGCTGCCAGCATGATCTAACCTGAGTTAGATTTTGAATTTAAAAGTTCAAAAGAAAACAATGAGAGAATACTAACCCTAGTTAGGTCATGCTCGGACAGCCTCACTCGTTCCTCTACAGGGATTCTATCAAACAAATACCCATAAAAGATAGTAAAGCTAGAAAAGATACAGAGAAATCACTGAAGTATCTATCTATATATATATATATATTCCAGTTTTGTTATATTATTCTGGGAAAGTTCTTGTTCTGACTGTGCTCTTCTTGATTTTGTTCTTTACAGAGAGAGGTAGAAGCGGCACATATAAAAATGCTCAGGAAACCCTAAAATCAAATAATCTATTCTAGTATATTATTGTGTATTGAAATCCCTTTTGCATTTGGATATATTTGCTTAAAACCATCTTCTTTGTGTGATTTCAGGTCCAGGTTTTATGCTTGGGAAAAATATTAAATAGAATGCAAGATGGAGAGCACTGTACTGTATCGGTCAGTAATATGATTTCTAGTATTTTACCATCTCCAGAAATTTGTATCAATTTCTAGGGCTGCGTTTTTATTTATTTCTTTTGAGTAATGTTAATCCGTACTACTGATATTAAGCACCAAACTTAAGTAATAATTGCATGACGGTAAATGATATGTTCGTTAGAGGCAACGTCACATTATTCATTAAACTCAATCTATCAAGTATGATCACGTGGATTGGTACTAGATAGAATTATTCATTTCTTTTAGGCTTGAAATGTATTTGAATTCTGAATCCTGCTTATTCAACCTTTGTTTGATACACATTATTTTAAAAATACATATTTATTTTTCTTATTTTTAATTTCACATTTTTTAATAAAATAATATTACATGGAAATTTAAAGTTTTTCTTTATTTTTTAATTATATGTTCTCCATTAAATCACTATTTCAAAATGTATTTTTTGAAAAAATGGGTCTCGAACATGTTCTTAATATGATTGTTTTTTATTCGGTTGACTCTCCTTTGGTTGAATAAATTATCGAAGATTACACTCCTCGCTGCCGTCTGATTATGTCGTCGGAAAAAAGGAATTTCATAGACGGAGGAAAGGCAAATGGCATATAGAACTTTTCCGATTCCGAACTATTCCACTCCATTAAGATATGGTGATAAATGAGTTCTGAAATATTTCAAGAACTTGAGTTTGGTAATTGTGCATGTACAGTAGAGTGTATATTTATTTATTTATTTTTTCTAGGTACTATATGTATTCTAATAAATTCATATGAGAACTAACACGTGGATATATGAAAAAACATATTTTTTTTAAGTTTTTATTTTTATTTTTTTGTAAAATTAGAAGAAAAGTTAAAGGTACATTGTGTTCTCTATGGTGCATGTGACTCCTATCGCGTTCGTATATGTCATCATTTTGATTTTGGACGTGTTTAACAAAAAGTAACTGCAACTATGATTAGTTCTACATCATGTAATTGCAACAAAATTATATAATATGAATATAAGTTCACGTGAGATGTGAAAATAATTATGACTCGCGCTACTGTTATCACGTAGAGTCGTGATGATTGTTCATCTAGGCGTAAATGATTGTTCAAATGTAACCATTGTGACCACAAATTGTGGCCCTTCAACCATGTTAATGGAAAGATAATTATTATTATTTTTAGTGCAAATCAAGCAAACGATTCACTTCCATATTGCGATTTAAAAAAAAAAAAAAGAACATATCGTCTAAATTACTATAAGGGATAATTGCAGTAACGGTTCCTAACATTTCACCTTTTGGTAGACCTTACTTTAATTTTCAATTTATGACAACGAAAATCCTAAACCTTTGAAAAATTAGCAAACGGGATCCAAATTGATGAAATTTGATCGATAGTTGACTAGGGAAGTCAAAATTTGATGAATTTTAACCAAGCTAAAAAGGACAAAATGGTATTTTGTACTTTTCTCACTTTAAATAAGTTAAAAAATTAAATTAAAAAAAAAAAAAAAATGGTGCTTTATCACCCCACCCCATCCCGGTCCAAACAAATCAAAAATGTCGACAGTCCCCGTCAACCACCACACCATCCTACAAAATAAAAAATCAACGCCATTCCCACCCTAAACTAGAAAAACAAATCAAAACAAAATGGTTCAAATCAAAACCAGATTGTGAAATGTTTTGGTTTTTACGAATCAACGCCATCCCCATTGGGTATGCACCAGTATGAATTTAATCTACATGTGAAATTTATGGTTTTGATGTTGGATTGGTGGCGACTATTATAATTGATGGCATAGCAACATGGAGAGGGCAAATAGTAGCTTTTGGAGGCACCACCAAATCTAAAAACTCGCAAGATTCCTCTAGTTATCGTTCAACTTCAACACCATCTTTGCCTACAAAATCAAGAATCAACTGAGATGAAAAAACACGGGTCCAAGAACAAGATTTATGGGTTCCAGCACCATCGGACTGATTTGGCAGAATTTTCATCGGTTGGAGGTGGAGAAACGGTGTCGTAGGGCAAGATAGCGGTATTAGTGGGTAGACCAGAGTATTTTGCTCTAGATATCCTTATCCATCACACCCTCAAGGTTTAGTTTGGTTGATCGTTCGGTGGCGGCGATAGTGCCGACATTGTGTGGTGGCTATGGCGATCGGCCTTTGGGCGATGATGTCGACACTATGGGTAGGGTGTGGGAAAGGAAGTGGGTTTAGGTTATTTATTTATTTATTTATTTTTATAATATGGCATTGTTTAAGTTACAATTTTTTTCAAATTTGGTCAAAATCAACTAATGCTCAAATGGATCCATCTATTTAAATCCGACTGCTAATTTTTCAAGGGTTTGGGACTTCCATCCTACTTAAATTGAAATTTAAGGTAAAATTTACCAAAAAATGAAAAGTTAGGAACCACTTCTGCAATTATCTCCTCCTATTATGCTATGAACAATATGAGGATCGTATAAAATATAAACGAAATTATCAAAATTTTGAATTAATTAAATTCTTAAACACTTGATTTAAGAAATTTTATTATTTAGTTGATTTTTATCCCAATAATAATAATTAAAAAAAGAATATATCGTTTAAATTACTATAATTTCGAGAACAATATCCAAAAATATTTATAAAAAAACATTTTGAATTATTCCTAAACATATGATGTAAGAAAATTTTGTTAATCTCTTAATTTGTTAAAACGAAAAGTTAAATATTAGATTAGTCTAATTTTTTA
>CAIGRN010059308.1:0-15941 GCA_903798345.1 Fraxinus anomala
AACAATTAAAAGATACATGTCCATTTGAATTGTAAAAATTACATGTGACATTTGGAATGGGAGAAGTGGAGGCTTTAACAACAATTTTTTTTAAGAGACTTTTGTTTTAAAAATGGTTTATATCCAGTTCCTCATTTATTAAAAGCATATTTTTTTTCACCAAGCATAAATCAAATTTTTTCTTACCTTAAGTAAATTTGTAAACAATTTGAGTTAAATCTTAAAAAAAAAATTTGTAAAGAAGAATTTTCCTTAACTAAAGAATTATAATTGACCGTTTCTTTTTCAAAATTATTTTGAGTTTCTAAAAGTTTCTTTACCTCTTTTTCCAATAAATAATGTTTCTTTTTTAAAGTAGAGTGTTTGAAATCAAGTTTTTCAAATTCTTAAAGAAGTTCATCATATGAGGTAGATAATTCATCATATAAAGAATGTTCATTTGAATTTACCTCATCATCAATAACCATGAAGCACATGTTGGCAATCTCCTCTTGACTTTCATCTTCTTCATGATGATCATCATCACTTTCATCTCATATTGATTGAAGTGCTTTCTTTTTTATGAATCTATTCTTTTTTTTCGCCATTTTCTTCTTCCTTTTGGAATCGACGATTGTTGCGAAGACTTTTCCATTTTTTAACAAGAAGAACTAGATCATCAAGTTCTTCATCATTCAAATTTTCACTCGAAATGCCTTTCCTCTTAGTTGTTTTTCAATGTCATCTCCTTGATTTCGACATTGTTAAGTTCCTAGGTCATCAATGTTCCATAAAGTTCTTCCAAATGATATGTATTTAGATCCTTTGTGTTCTCTATCAACATTATTAAAAGGGCTCCATTTCTCAGAGAACGACCTAAGTATTTTACTCACAAGTCCACCGTTAGTAAATTTGTGAACGAATCCTTTTAGACCATTTATAATATCGGTAAAATGAGTAATCATATGAACAATAGATTCATCTTGTTTCATAAACAAAATTTCAAATTCCTTGACTAACGTATTAATTTTTATTTTTTAAACTTTACTAGTACCAATATGAGTAACTTCAAGTGCATATCAAGTGCATGCCAAATATCATAGATCGAATCACATATGCTAATTCGATTAAATTCATTTATATCTAGTACACAATAAAGTAAATTTTTGGCTCTAGTATTCAATGATAATTTTCTTTCATCCTCTTTATTATATTCTTCTCTAGGTTTAGAAATTATTTAATCCGGTTTATCATTCTCTTTAATAACTTTTTTAAGCGCAAACGGACCAAATTCAATAACTTCCCAAATATCATAACCTATTGATTGAATAAATATCGTCATCCTAGTTTTCCAATAGTTATAATGAGTACTATCAAATAAATGAGGGCGATTTGTAGAATATCCCTCAAGATTTTGAAAAATGTGGTTAGCCTTAACTCAAGATTGTGAAAATCTTTAAAATTAAGCACCTTGCTCTGATACCAATTGAAAGCCCAAGAATAGTTAACCAAGAAGAGGGTGAATTGATTTTCAAAACTTTTTCTAGAATAAATTCAAGTCTTAAAACAATATACTAGCAAATATAACAATTCAACAAATATGCACAAATACAAAGAAAATTAGGCACAAGTAATTTAAACAATATAAATGCGGTAAGTAAAAAGGAAGAGAATGCAAACGATATAATTGTAGATGTTTGATTCAAAGTAATGATTTACATCCTCCATTACAAAACTCTTCGACACGAGCAAGGCTTTTCACTATATTGATTGATTTATGGTGCAATCCAACATTTTACCATGTTTCTGGTGACTTACAAATAAGGAGCACTGATCCTTATACAACGTTGAGCTTTACGGGTCCTCAACACGACCCACAATATTGAGTTTTACAGGACCTTAATATGACCTACACGGTGATTTACAACAAGGAGAATCGATCCTTATACAACGTAGATATTTACAGGACCTCAACACGACCAACAATTCAAATAAATTTTATAAATGAAATTTTCTCTTCTTAATGAATAATAAAATCAAAGTTGAGTACAAGAAGAGAAGTAGACGAACACTTTAATAGATAACAATGAATGAAACTCAAGTGTTAGGTTAGAAAAACTTTGATGAATATGATAATCAAAACTTAGATTCAATCAATCAATCAAAGTGTTTCAATGAGAAAATGAAGAAATAAATATAATGTAAGTTCAAAAATTTTCTTAAGAAAAATCTCTCTTTTAATGAATGATTTTAGTAAATTAAGTGTTTAGAGAGAAATGAGAAACTTTGATGAATAANATGAAGAAATAAATATAATGTAAGTTCAAAAATTTTCTTAAGAAAAATCTCTCTTTTAATGAATGATTTTAGTAAATTAAGTGTTTAGAGAGAAATGAGAAACTTTGATGAATAAGATTGATTTTTCAAGTTTGATTCAGTCAATCAAAATTTCAATATGAAGAAGTAGAAAATTTATGCAATGTACCAAGAATTTCTTCAAAAATATATTTCTCTTTTAAAATAGATATAAATAAGTTAAACACAAAGAGAAATGAAAAACTTTGATGAGAAAAATGATTTAAGAAGTTTGATTCAACAATCAAAGTTTTTGCTATGAAGAAATAAATAAAATGAATGTAAAAATGTAAGTTTAAAAAATATTATTCAAATGAAAAACTTTGATGAGCAGATTTTTAAAAGTTAATTTGATCAAAAGTTTTTCAAAACTAAATAATTTGATAATAATAAATGAGACGTGAAATGAATATAATTTTGCTTAAAAGTATCTCATTTGAATACTCTTAAGTGTTATAATAAATGACAAGTAAGTTGGTATTTATAAAAATGAAAAACATCAAATTTGTCGTTAAATCGGATGACCAGTCTGGTCGACTGCCAATTTTCGGATGACCAATATAACTGTTTGTACAAGAAAAATCAGAAGTCAGAACAGTCAAATTTTAGATCGTTGGAGAAATCCGATCGACCGCCAATTTTGGCCGGTCGATCCGTTGACCGTTGACTTTTATTTTTTAATTTTTTAGAAAGATATGATTTAAATTCAAGTACACTTTGAAAGATCAATCTTACTTTTGATCAAAAAAATTTATGCAAGTGATATGAAAATAGCTCTTCGTGCACAAAATGATTTTTGAGCTATTCTCATTCATTACTAAAGATCAAAGTGTTAGACCTTTCCATATGATCTCGAAATCCTAGTCTTTGATCTTTCTTCGAAGTTTCTTCTATGTTTGACTCTTAAACTCTTGATCTTGTTCTTTTTCATGAGCCTAATTTGATAGTCTTGATTTTGATCTTTTAAGCTCTCGTCTCGAATGATTTGACTTGAATACTTAACTTTCATTTTGATCTTCATTTCGAGTTCGAATTATAATGTGTTGATTTTGACAATGCTTGATTGAGTTTAACTTTGAATTATCATCACTCAAAATCAATTGTTAGAAATAATATTAATCTTGTTTGTAATGATCAAAACATTGAAGATGAAATCAACCATACGTTAACAATTTTATCAACTTTTATTAATATTCACTAAAAAATTAATTTTTATCTAAACCAAACAGGGATGGAATGAATGTCATCAAATAGCTCATTGTGCATTTGTGTTGCATCGATAGAGCACAATTGTTTAATTACTTATTTTTAGTACATGACATGCATATAGTATTTAATTGAACTTGTCACAACTTCATAAAAAAAAAAAAATAAAAAAAAAATAAATAATAAAAATGATAGAAAGTAATGTTATTGCAGTATCATGTTCTACAGATTTAATTGAAGGCTCCAAAAAAATCAATATTATGCGACATGGAGGGAAAAATTTTAGTATTTCAAGTAATTTGTTCTCCACCAAATTAAGAATGGATCTACAAAGCCCCTATTTGGTTCCTATTTTTAATTTTTTTTTTTTCAAAACTCATATTTAACCACATTTCATTAACTTTTATGAATATCTACTAAAAGAAATAATTTCTAACTAAATTAAATTGGTGCAAGATTTCTAAAATATGTGTCATCGTCGGTATCATATCACTATTAGTACAATTAGGTACATATTATATATTGAATCAGAAGTTCAATTATTGAATATTTTATTATTAGCATAACATGTTAGACTATCCCAAGTCAACTATGATGCAAATAATACTAAAAATATCAATGTAATGAATTCTCCCACATAATACTTGTTCTCAAGGTATATAGGGCAGCATACTTTCTATAGCTAAAATTGTGGTTGAATTTTTTGTACTTCTAAAAAATATTTATGGCGATATTGGGCGGCCCTATCACCCTCTATTTTGACCATTTAAATAATTTTTATCTCTAAGTATATTTACTAGATGATTTCATGGTATTTCCTATATATGTTGATATTCATGACCTAAAATGTGCGAGATTACTTGCTAAAATTTTAAATTATGAGCATTGTTTTAAATTATACAATCAAGACTATCTATATTGTTGATGCTAGTGAGTCTACATTCCAAAAATTTGATAAATATTAATTAAGACGGTGATAAAAAATTTAGCACAATTAATTGTGCATTTTATAAGCAATAACATTGATAAGCATCATGCCAACATGAATTTTTCCTATTATAATTGACTTATTGTAATGAGCCAAATGCATGTGCATGTGCACTAAGATGAGATATAAGAATAGTGAGAATATTTGGTTTGAACCCTAATAAAATGTATTAAACCCTAATTGGTGATCTTTTCTTATGCAGCTTGCTGACGTCATTTTTGTTAACAGTTTTCTCAACATTAAGGGAAGAATGAAGCAACTAGAAATGCTAAATATAATGCATCATTATATTACCTAAATCCTCACACGTGACAATTTCAACCAAGAGTTCGACAAATCATTTACATACATTTACTGATCAAATAGATTATTCAAATTTCATATACTGCTAATGACCCAACTCAGATTAATGTCCTAAAAGGAGAATACATTGCAACATCTCTATAAATATACAGGAAAGAGTTGAAATCCCAAAAAAAAAAAAAAAAGTTGTTAAAGAACACTTTTGTACATAATGCAACATTTCTCATTATGAATAATAAAAAGAATATAAATGTAACTAGTCGAAAAATATCAATGTAGAAACGATTGTCCAAATAAAATGACAATCCATAGAAAACTAAACTTACTAGAGAAATAGGGAGTATTTGAAAATTGCATACTAAACACCCAAATGTGTCAGAGTGAGCACTGAAATGAAAAAATAAAGTCCTAAGATATAACTCATGACTCTTAACATAATAAATTTCACAAAAAACTTACATAAATAGATATATGGTTGATGAAATCACAAGTTAATAACGTGTTAGTCTAATACTGCATGAAATGTGATAGGCGTCTAATAAATGTGGTTGTAATCAATCCATCTGGTATGACTATGAATAATATTTATATAAATTCTTAAATGATTTAATATGCTTGAACTATATAATTCAAGAGATATTATCACAAGTAAAAATAAATGTACATTAAACTCTTTTTTCCTTGATTTAAGTTTTGTTCCATTAAGTATTCATGGCAAGATTTTTAATAAGGCACCTTTCGTACCATACTTAAAAGAATAATGCAATTTTTTTCATTGATTAGGAATTTTCCCACAAGATTTTTTTTAATAAGATTTTAACGAGACATACTTTTTGTGTAATAAATGTCCATAACCTACATGACATTTATCCTTAACATAATACTTTCGAATGTTACAAATTGTGTTAGACTCCTTAAGAGAGCAATAATAAAGTTTATTTTTCACCAAACTGCCATGTTGACTATCACCAAAGATTGATACATATCTTATATGAAGATAATATTCCTTGAAGGTTATAACAAGACAACATGAATCATATTTCACATAAATTGTGACGTTGAAATCATTTGAACACAAGATATACAATAATTTTCAAGAACTGAAATTATGGTGAGTGACTGTACTATTTTTCTTTCGCTCAAGTTTTGTCCATAGCATTTTTCTTGACGAAGTTTTAATAAGGTATAATTTTTAGAACATTTTTTTCTTTTGTTTAGTATTCTTGCTCCATCTGTTATTTACCAAACAAGATTTTTAACAAGATAGCTGTAACGAAAATAATCATTCAAGAGGAAGTGTTGTAAATTAATTGCTATATATGAATAATCATTGTATTCCTACATCCTTAATTGTAACCTAGAAATATAGGTTCTCAATAAAATAAAAATTAGTGTATTGAGAGTCTCTCTATTTTTTTCTCTTATTCATATTCTTAACCGCTGTTGGATAATTTTTTTAAAACTTATTTTTTAAAAACATTTTTTCCAAACACACACTTTTCCAATAAAATAATTTTATATGTTTATTCATAATTTTCCTACTTTTTAATAACACATTCTAAAAAATATCACTTCTCACAAAATCTATGCCCAGAAAATTTCATCATACGACCCTTGGTTTTATAACAATTTTCACATATTTTCATATATAGTTGTAGTAAAAATCAATTGTATCTCGTCCTAAAATAAATCGGCCCACATAGCTTAAGCCCAACACCCATATCATTTAATCCGAAACTGGTTAGCCCATACCCATAACCCATATTAAGAACAAAAATTGGGAATATTGTCGAATGGTAAAATTTCTATTTGCCAAAGAGAAGATCCAGGTTTGACTCCCGTTAACGATCGAAGATCTAGATAAAGTCATTTTTACTTTGAGATGAAAGGATTGGGTATAGTTGGTCATGATAGTGTCGTGAGTCTATCCCTTCCGTTTTCCTTTCCTACCACCGTAGAAATGGAGATAGTTAACGGAGTCAAACCCCTTTTTGATATTAAAAAATAAATAAAGATATACTGGAGACAGGATTTGAACTCGTGACCTTAAGATTATGAGCCTTGCAAGCTATCAAACTGCTCTATCCTACACTGAAAAGAATAAGTGAAAACATCTTACAACCACTCAATCAAATTGAACCCAAAGCCTGCCTTATTTGGCGACTGTAGTTGGACTAATCATTCAGTTATTTATTCAAGATTCAACCAACAACGATCATCGACACTAAGCCCTTAATTTCATGTTGAAGATATTGAACTTCCCATGCAATTTTACCTTCGTTTCCAAAACCCAAATGTTGGAGATGTTAAGTCGAAGGCAAAGTTCTAGGCCTCCCAGAAGAGCTCTAGCGAATGATTCCTTCTTTAGCTGACATGGATCTATAATATCCATTAGAATTTTTTGTAGAAGGGGGGAAGCTGTTCTGAATTGTAATGTTACACGTCCTTTAATGAAGGTACATTTTTTGCTGCCATAACTAAGATTTTTTCTTTCTATTTTTAATCCCTTGTTGTCAATGACTTTTGTATGGTCGTAATTTATGAAAAAAAAAAATTAATGACATTTCTTGATCAAAATGTGTAATAAGAAGTTTGTGTTGGAAAAATGTAATAATAACTAATTTACCTTGTACAAATATATATTTAAAATAACATTTTGATAAAAAATGGACAGAGTTTCGACTTACTTATGAAAGGATAAAGTAGAGAAATTAATATAGTTGAGGCAAGAGTCGACTATTTCTCATATGATAATGCCACACACTCATTCTAATGATCATTTGGCACTAGTACTACAATATACAATAACCTCGATTTGTAATAGTAAAACTCTAAATTATAAGGTGTAATGAACCTAATAATATTCCGATCTCTCTGAAACGGAAGAAGACTAAAATATGGAAGAAAATAATATTCGTGACTAAAATGGAAAACACGAAAAAGTGTAGGAAAGAAATGAATAATATTTGCAGAAGAATATTTTTATAATCAAGATATGGGTTCAATTTATAGAAGTTTAAAAGTTGTGTTCGAAAGACAAAAGCTGAAAAGTTGTATCTTGAACAAATACAACTTGTGTAGACAATAGTTGTTCAAACATGAAACATGCATGTTTGAATAGATAAATCGTAAACTTTTAGAAGTTGACATGTGTTACGCCACAAAAAATTGGGAGATAAATAAATAATATTATTTAAATATATAATATAATTTGATAATAAATTAATATAAATAGCCCAATCGCTGACAGGCACGACTATGTGTTACGCCACAAAAAAATTGAGAGATAAATAAATAATATGATTTAAATATATAATCTAATTTGATAATAAAATAATATAAATAGCCCGATCGCTAACAAGCATGACTATGGTGGTAGCGTGCACTTATGAGATTTAGCTTAACCTACTCACATGTAAGTCATCTCTCCTTCAAAGATTATTGGTACCCCTTAGGCCCCAAATCCAATTGTCAATTTTAAGCTATATAGAGTGAATTTTTATCTTCTAGTTTTTTATGCAGAATTGGACACTTTTCCGATTTCTTACCAATTTTATCTCCTATTTATTTCAACTTCAATTTCAAACAACCTTCGCATGAATGAAACTTAATGCAATAGAACATGTAGACCTTAAAAGAGAGATCAAGCAAAAAGTTCTTGCATCAATATATGTAGCTTATGGGTTCAAACCTTCTGTAGTAGAATACTATTATATTTGTTTGGCTAATTAGTAAAAGCAATGTCAGCAATTAGTATAAACCAAGATAATAGTACCCATACAATAACATCCATAACATTTTTTGAATTCTCACGATTGTGTTCGTTTTAGTCCTGAACAACTCTTAAATTTCATAAGTACTTTAGAGAATTCAAGCCTTGAAACATTCATAGAAACGACATCACTTCATACTTATATAGGTGATCTACTATTTAGAATACCTGTCATACCACACTTGGTTTATCCAAAATATATGAATCATTAAAATTTTAACTTAACCTAAAACATTCTGTAAATAACACTTTTCTTATCATAGGACTATGTATAAGTTAACTCCCAAGTGCTCATTGAAACTTTATAACTTAGTTATCTCATTGAACCAATATATTGGAATCTCCAATTAGCAAGGTTGGGTTACTATTACGAAGATCATTATGTAATAGGTTTTAAGTCCATTCCCTTTCATAGACACTATACTTAATATCTTGGCAAACCATATTAGTAAGTGGACTCGTGAGATTCTCCCAAGATTTTATATAATCTAGCTGACTAACTATCACAATAAATACTAAGTGTAGGCATTGGCTTAGGCCAACATAGAATGTCTTCTAAAAATTACGAAGCCATTCTGCTTACTCTATAGTTTTATCTAAATCTATGAACTCACATTTTATCGTAGATCGGGCTATACATATTTGCTTTGAAGACTTTCAATATATGGCTGCACTACCAATGGTAAAAATATAACCATTAATGGACTTTGAATCCAGTGTGTCTTATATCCAATTTGAGTCACTGTATCATTCTAATATAACTTGATATATAGTATAAAATAATCCAAAATTTGAGATAGATCGTAAATATCTAAGAACCTTAATCAATGCCTTCCAATTATCATCACTTGTATTACTTGTAAATCTACAAAGCTTGCTCACTGTATAATATACATTAGACCGCCTATGATCCAAGAGTACTTTAAACAAGATCCAATTTTATTATTGATAGCATATTTACAGTATGGAGACTTTGGACTTGACATCTTTTATCGAATGTTCTAGGTTCATTCTCTTACATATAAGTTAAAAAATCTGGATTAAAAGATGTAGTTATTTTGGTTCTCTTAATATGTATTGGTTTTATATCACTTTGAAAATTACCAATTGCAGTATCATACATTCATTTTTGTGAACTCATCTCTTTACTATCCTTACAAGGAAAAAACGTTCTAAAAAAATTCTTCATTCTTGGATTCAATGATTGTATTCTCGTGTACTTATGTACGAGAAACTAGTATACACTACTTTTATTAGCTTATCCAATAATATTCAGTCAATAGTTTTAGGTCCTATTTTAGCTATTTAGACTTTGGTACTTCTATATTAGCCAATCACCTCACACTTTTAAGTATTTGTATGAAGGTTTACTTTCCATAACTCGTAAGGAATTCCGTTCCTACTTCTGTGTGGTATTTTATTAAGAACATGGTTAGTTGAGAGAATTGTTTCTCCCCACAATTTTTGAGGTAAACTAGAACTAATCGTTTAAGAGTATGATTTTTACATTTAGCAACACTATTTGATTGAGGTAAATAAGGAGGTGTAGTTTGATGAATAATTCAAGGGTCCGAACAAAATTCTTCAAATGGTGCTCCATATTTTCTATTCTATCACTACAAATAACCTTTACTCATTTGCTGAATTGATTCTCAACCTCATTCTTGTATTAGTACTTTTAAGGCATTGTCTTTGCTTCTTAGCAAATATATATAATTTTATCTTGTGCGACCATCTATAAAAAAATAAAGTACTTTTTATCGCATCTAGTTCATACAATCAATCACATATATATTTGTGAATTAATTTTAGAGGTATTGAGTTCCTTTCAACTGAATGAAATGGTTTTTGGCTATCTTAGCCTCTATACAAACATTACACCATTGATTTTGATCAAATGAAATAGAAAGCAATAAATCAAAACTTACTGGTTTTCACAAAATATAGAGATTAACATGTCCTAATATATTTTACTCTATCAAGTAAATAGAAAATTTAATTTTATTAATATCACTATTAAGAAGTATAGACATTATATTCATTTGGAATAATCCACTGGCTACGTACCTCTTGCCTACATACATCCCATATTTGGCGAGTACAAACTTACATTCAAATACTAAAACTCATTTTGCTCAGCAAAGCTCCGATACCAAATTCTTGCGAATGTCTGGAAGATACACATCAATGAGAGTTACTTATTTGCCCAATGTCATCTTCAGCATTACTTTACACAAACCAACGACTTTTGATGCTATTGAGTTGCCCATGAATAATTATCATCCATTTGTAGGAGTATAAAATGAAATATCTCTTTGTTAGCGAAAACGTAATGAGTAGTGCTAATGTCTACGAACCATTCTATTGGATTGTCCACCATGTTTACTTCAAAAACTACAACTGAGAGCATCAATTCAGACACGCTGTTAGATAATTTGTCTTCCTTGGTCAAATGCACATGATCCTTTTGGCTATACATTTTTTGTCGGTAGTCTTTAGCTCTTTGACCCGTCTTACTACTGTTATAATATTTTCTTTTTAATTTCTTGGCTATGCTCTTTTCTTGCCTTTATGAGAGTGCTTTCTTTTCTTGCTAACAATTGGTTCTACCAAATTGACTTTAACCTTCATTTGTGCCTTCTTTCCTAGTTTCTTTCCAGAGTTTCAACTATCTTTCTCAATTCTCAATCTCATAATAAGATTTTTAAGTCCCATTTTTTGAGATTGTGTTTCGGGTAGTTTTTAGAATCTTTCCACATAGGTGGTAACTTCTCGATTGTTTGTTAAAATTAGAAATTGCAAGTGGAGGGGTCGTGTTCAAAAATAAAGTGGACTATGAGTTCAAGTCGATTTCTCGAGAAATGTTTACTTTTAATTACACAATATTTAATTTAGTTCTAACAATGTAATACAAAATATGATTTTGATTTTAAAAATAATGAAAATAATGACAACAATAATAAATCACAAAATTTCACTTAACCGCTGCCAAATTAATTTCTCCACACAAAAATTAACAAATTACTCATTATTATGTTAGATCCGATTTTCCTATTTTACCTAATTATCTCTCTTGAGCGAAAGTAGTCCTAATCAAGTAGTTAAACCTACAATATTGCTATGTCAATTAAAACTCAATCAATTGCATAACGAAAATAGCTCAATGGATCACTTAGTATGGAGTATATAGATCTTCTACACCTAAGGTATTTACTACTTGGACTAAAATGTACAATATTCTCTCATATATTATACAAATCCCTAAACACAATTACTAATGGCCACATAAATGAAAGGCAATACAATAATAAATAAACATGAAAATAAGCACTTTAATATTAAAAAACAAGTATTAAAATCAATAAAACTAGGTTAAGCTACATCAATCATTTCAACATCAAGAACTTAGCTCATTTTATACATATGATAAAAAGAAGAAGATTTGGAGAATACATTGCAAGTTCGTAGAGAAAATAACTGGTAAAATACATCAAAAATGTAAAATCCTTCACTTGGTAGGATTCTTGAAATGAGTATTAGCTCGGTATTGATTTTCTCCCAAAAGCTCTCCACCTTTCTTTGATTTTTCTTCTTATCTTCTTCCCTTTTTGCCCTAGTTCTTCCACCCATTTTCTCCCCAAAATAAAAGTAAAATGAAGTTGAATGAGGAATCGAAAGAGAAAGGGGTTTTAGCCTAATTTTGCCCTTTAAAACCCAAAAAACTGCCAAATTTTTTACCAGAAGACCCCCAAATTTTCATAAATGAAGAAAAACGGTCCCTACCGCAAGGGCTAGTGTGCACGCCGTATAAACTGGCACACGCACGACAGTAAGGTAGAACCTTTCTACTTTTGGTTTGGCTTAGCCCATGGGTGAGTCACTCGAGTCGCGCGCATAGAGGTCCTTCACTTTTCCTTTTTTTTTTGGTTTAGGTCCATTAATTTTACGATAGGCCCTCAACTTTGATCTTCTATAGTTTGGTCCTCGAATTTTGACTTCTCTTTCAATTATGCCTTTGATAAATTGCACCAAGATCCTTCAACTGTAAGCAATTTTCACTTTGGTCCCCAAATTTATGATTTTGTGCGCTTTTGATCATGTTCTCTTCCTTTTGCTTTGTTCTCTTTCAATTGGTGATTGTCAACCTATACAAGCAAAAATTACATAATTTTGAGTCAAAATCCATCCCTTTCATCAACAATAAACTTGTTTAGGCTTTTAATAAGTGTGTAAAAACACACTTATCGAACTCTCTAAAACTTAAATTCTTCCTCGTTTCGAGCAAGATTATCTAGCACAATTATTAGATAGCTTGCCAAAAAATCTATGAGTGTGAAATTATATAATCAATTCACAAATATGCCACAAAATAATGCTAGTAAAAGTAAATTGAGCTTATCCAATGTTTGGTCAGTGTGCATGTGCATATTCAATTTCAATCATCACCTATACTCAAAAAATTGCAAAGAAGGAAAAAATTTCAAATTGATGCCAACTTGACCCTTAGTGGTCATTTCTTTTCCACTCATGAGATTCACATCCCCAAATAGATACTTATTATTTTCCCAAGGCGTTAATCTATGGGTTGCTCTCAAATCAATCGTTTATTTTCTTACTTTAGTTGGATGGGTCTAATCAATAATGTTAACATCTAGTCATGTGATGATTTTCCCCAAATATGAGAGCTTCAACACTTAAGCTTATACTAGGTGATTCAAACCACTAGTTATCTAAGTCCCCATATCAATTACAATGCACAATTTCTATCAAAAATTTCAATTAAAACTCACGATTGACCTCACTTCCTTAAACTTTTTCTTGGCCCATGTAATAAGCTTTAGGTCGATAACTCCCTGATTTTAAATGACCAAAGGGTACCGGATTTCGAGATATCCCTATGGACTTACTAACTCGAGTCAATAAGACTATGGAGTAAGGCAAGAATTAACAAGTGCAATGTCATTTTAGCAATAAAAATTATGGGACTTAGATCTCTAGCATATGGTCTCACCTAGTTTATACTTTTTAATTAAAGGAGCTCCACACAAATATTTTCAACAAGCACGAAATCAACACATTTCCCAAAAATTTCCTTTACCAACTCGACCATTCCCAAACTTATCTCACAATAGGATTAAGTGATAGAGCATGTAGGTTGATAAAAAAAATAAAAATTTCTTTACACAATTTCACAACCTAGTTCTACCAATTCAAAACTCTTTCCCTCAATCAATAATTTCCATAACTAGATAATAATTGATCATGACTATAATGCTAAAAACAACTTAGGATCTCACACGGACAAGATAATTTTATTTTATTTTTTTAAATTAGGTACAAATAGCATATTTGGTCATAGCTTATAAATCCATAACAATTTTACACATCAAATCATCAATTGTCGGCAAGGCTATCTAACACATCAACAACATAAATAATCATCCCCAAACTTGAATCACACATTTTCCTCAATATGTAAAAGAACAGAGAGAAGGAGAGAGAGAGAGAGAGAGAGAGAGAGAGAGAGGGTTAATGAAACTTACCCGGTTGGGCGTTTGGTGAAGAGGAGCTTATGCTTAACTTGGACTTGTGATGTTCTTGGATAGTTCATTTCTAATTTACCCCCAAACTTGATTCAATGCATTTTCTTCAACAAGCATCTCATGAAATAACTTGTGGGGTCCTACAAAATCACAAGAAAAAATATAAATCATACGGGGTAAAATCGAAGTTGGTAAGTGTGACCAACATAGTCAAAATGAACTCTCAAACTTGTCGGGAACCATGGGCCGATGAGACTAAAAAATGACCTACAAAAATTAAGAACTAATCAAATAGTGGCTAGGAAAGCTTTGGAGATTATACGGTAAATTAGAAACCTCAAAGTAAGCTTTAGCTTTGAATAGGATCTTTAGCTTAAGTAGCCCCTGGTAATAGCTAAGAGGAGAAATATATACTTATTAGAAATGATTAGAGCTATGATATTTGGGGTGAATGTACCTCATTTGGGCAGAAGCTGTGTTGACCACATCATAAGTGATCAATTGCATACCATATGCTTGAGAGAATTTGTGAACCAAACCCATTGATGTATAGAGGTGTCTTCAAACCCCCATCTCGTTGGGTTCACTGCAGTTCATTACTGTGCTTACACACTAGGCTATCCTTTTTCAAAAGCTCTGCGAGACCACCTACCATTAGTATTCAATCGGAGGGTTTATTTCACAAAAATGCAATTGAAAATCAAGACAAATAGGAAATTAAATAAAAAAGATTAAGAATAAGAAAATTGGGTTACCTCCCAATAAGCGCTTATTTCAAAGTCTCTAGCTCGATTTTGAGGCACTTTGCTGTACTCTTCATTTATTCTCCAAACCTCTATCTTGCCCCTTACAATGTAATAGGACTTCCACCCCTTCATGAGGCTTAATCACAAAATTAATTTCTGGACAATCAATGAAGTTGTAAAAATGTATGTCGATTTCATCCTCGTTAGTTGCCACATCCTTGTTTGGTTCCCTTGTGATTAATTTTTCATTATCTTTAAGCTCTTCTTCCATAGTCATTATCTCATCGTGTTGAATGACTCTTTCAAGTGGACTATACTTACACTTTTGAAATTCGTCCCAATACATGTAATCTCCCATAAACATGTTGCTTTCATCCAAATGGCAAGTTCATGATAATATTTTACAAGAACTTTCTCATTCAATAGGGGAGGACAAACTCCCACATGTTTAATGTCCTCCCAATCGCTAGGTACATAATCTCTCACGAGCATGTTAATCAGAATTATCAAGTGCTTGTTTTCGGCACCTTAAGTGTTGTCTAAACAAAAGAAGTTTCGACATTGATGAATCTATGCATGAATACAAACATTGTCCAATACAATGCATCTAGTAACAAATATCGCAATTCGGATCTCTTCCAAGCATATATACATTGTCCATATAGAGATTACTCATTAACATTTTTTTATTTTACTACCTTTAGAATCATGCATATGTAGCTAAAAACTACATGGAAAGAATACTAAACACAAGAAAAATAAAAAATGTGGGGGTTAACCAAAAGATACAAAAAACAAAAAGGACAAGTGATAATAATAAATTAATAAAATGTTAAAACTAAAATTAACTAAAGTAGTAATCAAAGAAAAAATTTCCCGACAACGTCGCTAAAAATTTGTTCGTTAAAATTACAAACAACAGGTGCACGGATTGCTTTCAAGTAATAAAGTGGACTATGAGTCCAAATCGATTCCCGATGAATGTTTACTTTTAATTACACAATAATTAATTTAATTCTAACAGTGTAACACAAAATAAGATTTTGATT
>CAIGRN010059331.1:0-11755 GCA_903798345.1 Fraxinus anomala
TACATTTAGAAAATGATTTTGATAGGCATTTTAACATTTTTTTTGTTATGCCCCTATCACACGTTGGAAGTTTATGAAACAATTGGAGAAAATAGCATCTATAAAAGACATTATCCCACACTGGAAGTTTATGAAACCATTTGAGATAACTGCATCTATAAAATGAGGATGACATCCAATATTTCTCTATGGATCTTTGAATTGTAATTTATGAGGTCCATTCATGAAATTAAAATCTTTTAAACTAAATCTCGTGTGCTTTAGAGCATCTTTTATGGTGTAAGTTCCTTGAAAAAAAATTAAATTTCAGCTCAGCCTAACGTATCTTTCTGGCTCCGTCCCTTGTACCTAATAATATTTGGGTACCTCAACTCTTGCCACTTGACCGAAGTCCATTAATGCCCTCATAGGCCATGTTCATTAGAACATATAATTAAGACAAAAATATTGAAGATTGTGAATATATCACTCTTCTAATTATGAATTATACAGAAAATGAACTTACTTGTACTTATTCAATTAAAATTATAATGTAATTAACTAAAAATTATAAAAAATTATGGAAGATTTCATTTATCTTTCAACAATACCTATCAATCGCATAACCTTGAATAGATTGAAGTAGAAAATTCAAAACACAATCTTGGACGACATAATATTCATACATACTCCGTGACATAATCTTGAAAGGGTGGATGATAAAGATATTACAGGATCACGTGAATAGTTATTTTACTTTCTATCCCCTTAAGATATTTTGTGAAAATTACAATATTCGTTCTTTAAGCTAAGAATCTAGTTAACTTATCTTCAATTAAATGTTTTTCCACAGTGTCATTCTCAACCTTGTAGGTTCGTATTGTCATTTCCTCCTCGAAGGTTTCTGTCCATTTCAATGGAATTTTTTTTTAAAGAGCGAGAATAAATAGAAATAAAAAAAAAAGGAAAAATCTCAACTTAATTATGTCCCAATCTCGCCTTTTCTTGTCGTTTTATTTTTATTTTCAGTTAAAATGAAACTTTAATATTCTTTTAGATAACGCTAATAGGTTGGACATTATTGGTGCAATTTTTCTTATATATTATTCTAATATACCCTTTATTTTAAAATAATTTATTTTTCGATATTTGAGATTGTCAAATTGTACAACTCACACTACACTAACAATTTTAAATTGATAGATTGTCCTATGACATTGTGAGTTTATGCATATAATCAAACTTCCATTTTTATTTTTTTACATAGCTTGATTGGATATTGGTGCTCCAATTACAAGAATTAGAAATTTCGTTTTTATCTTGAAAAGTCTATAAAGAATCTTTTTTCGATCAAACCAACAAATAATCAACCTTTTTTTTTAAAAAAAAAATAAGGGCACATTTTACACGCACTATTTGCATTAGCTAGACTACAAACAAAGTCACTCAAATTTCCAGCTCAATATGCACAATTCACATGTCACAACCAATCAAGCCATATCTCTAATCTAACTAAGCCCCCGTTTGGTTGAGAATAATTTCAATTAAAATCTCAAATTAAAATCAACAATAAATTTTAAACACTCATTTTATGGAACACACAACTTTTCAATCACACATTTCATCAACTTTTATCAAATCCGTTGAAAATCTGATTTTAATGAATCATCTGCATAAGTGGCATTTACAAATTGGTTCTGCTCTCGACTTCTGATTCGGCTAGCTCGACGGACACTCCTTTCTTCCTCCGCTTGGGCGAGCTACTCTCCGAAACCGATGATATTGTCGAAACTGAAGAAGAAGCGTGCTCAGGTGAACGCCGCTTAGCTGTCACTTTAATAGGATCCGGCTCATTTGAGCCGACTTTGTGTGGAAAATTCAACAAGGCCTTTGAGCCACGCATCCTATAAGCTGCTCTATCATAAGCCAAAGCCGCTTCCTCAGCCTTCTCATATGTTCCAAGCCACACTCTCGCGCCGTTTTTGGCTGGGTCCCTTATTTCCGCCGCGAACTTCCCCCACGGTCTTTGCCTCACACCCCTATAATGCTTCCCCTTCGGCCGCGCCACCTCTGGCTCAACTTTGGCCGCCATCACTGGCGGAGCAGCCACGTATTCCGACCTCACTTCAGCTACGCTCATCTCCTCCCCAACCTCAAACCTCGGCTCCGACTTAATTTCGTTAAACGGCGTCCATCCATCGTTAACGGCGTCGCGCAACAGCCCATAAATAACCATGTCTTCAGCGTCATCAACCTTTAACGGCAAGTCACCCCATGTTTCTGTTAAACACGGCATGAGATTGCTGAAGCTCGAGCTCCGGCAATACACCGGCTGAAACTCCACCGGAAAATTCATCGGCGTTAACTCACTCAAAACTGGGTTGTACATGATTTTTTGCACAATATCAATTGTGGGTTTTTACTATCTTGAATTTTCTTGGAATTTAGAGGCAAAAAAAGTTGTGAATTTTGGAAGGTAAAGGTGGAGTGGCGTATATATATACGGGTGATGAGATAGAAAAATGGAAAGGAGGTTCATGCACTAGGAATTTCGATGTTTCCATGGAATTTCGAAATTGACAAGTGGAGCAACTTGTGTAGAATCACGTGGTTAATAGAAAAAGTTAGATTTGAATTGATAGAGATGAGAAATGCTGACGTCACCGTATGCAGAAACTGTGGGATTCAAACCCTGGTCCGAACTATGCTCTCATAATTTGTATTGAAGTCGTGTTTTGAATTTTGCAATTTTATTAAAAATGCCCTTTTAACCGAATTGAGACACGTGTTTGAATCTACGCCGTTGGATCTGTTCCGAGGACTTCTATTATTTTATGCCTTTTCTTTTGGCATTCAACTTCTAGGGTTTCATTATTCCCTGTTTACGCCGTTTGAAGGGGTTCTCTGTTTTGGTTCTCTCTTCTGTTTCGTCTCTCAAATTCCTGATTTGAGATAGTCGATTTGTAATATTTAGCCTCTTTATTGTGATATTCTGAGTGAATATCTATAAGAATGTTTGTGTTCTTTCAAGTTGCTGTTTCGGAGGTTTTGAAGAGATTTTTGTGGATGGATTGTTGTATTTAGAAATATAAGTGTTATGTTCTGTATCAGTGATTTGATTGAACATTTTGTAATTTTTGTTACCATTTTGGGCTATATAGTGGAATTGAGCATAAATTCAATATATTGGATGCTCAACGGGGATGTAGACATTAGAAGCGGACGCTGAAGTTCAGGGGCTTAGATCGAAAGAAATCGCTTATGTTTTCTTTAATTTTTTGAACATGATTTTCTGAAAAAATCATTTGATCTTTATTTCTCAACTTAATATTGTGTGTTCCAAGTCTTACAGTAGTATCAGAGCCAATACTGAGGAACAAAATACTTGAATCTTGGAAAAATCGATTGATCTGTAACAGATCTAAATCTTTGAAATTGCTGTCAAGCAAAATTGCAAGAAAAAGAGTTTTTTAAACTCGTTGGGTGAGATCTTTCTAAACTTTTGTAAAGTTCATCTTTCAAAATTTAGGGTTTCTTAATTTTCCCTTGATTTACCGTACATATTCAAACCCCTTGAATTAATCTTTGTCCACGGCTCCACGAGACTCTGGGAATCTGAGATAAATCAAGTATGTGCGTGTACTTGGAGGATCTTGCAGGAGGAATCTGTGAAACATAGTCCTATAATCTCTGTTATCGTGTTTTTTTTTTTTAGTTTTGATCAGTATATATTTTGCGAGTGCTTAAAATTTGAAAACTATACTATGATTTTTTGAGTGTTGTCAATCTGTACTCTTGTTGTTCTTTGCAGATTTGTGAAAGTTGTCTTCAATTTGTGAATCATACTTGACTATAACATGACTTCGCTAAGTTTGAAGTTATTCAATTTGATGGAAAAATTGATTTCAATATATGGAGTGAAAAAATGAAGGCTATTTTAATGCAAATGAGATGTGTCATGGCTTTAGATGATAGCTAGCCTACTAATAGAAGTTGATTTGAGTACTATTTTCCTATACTTATTTGAAAATGTGATAAGAAGTATTGGTGAAACAAAAACTACTTCTGAATTGTGGACAAAACTACATGCAAAATATGTGACAAAAACTACTCCAAATAAGTGTTTTTTTTTTTTATTAAAACAATTTTTTTCTTTCAAAATGGATCCCTCAATTGATTTGGATGAAAATTTAAACAGATTTACAAAACTTACCCAAGGCTTAACCAATTGTGATGAAAAACTTTCAAAAGATCAGATGGTTGTAGTCTTGTTAAACTCCATTAGTGAGAGATATAAAGACATCAAGGTTACTCTAGAATATGGTAGGAAATAACTTACTACTGATGTGATAATAAATTTTTTAAGAAATAAGGTTCTAGAGATGAAAGCTGATTCTAGCAATAGTTAAAATGAAGAAAATTTGTTAGTAAAAGGGAATGATTTTGGTAAATTAAATTATCATTCTAAGTCTTTTATTGAGAATAAAAATAGATTGAGTGATAAGTACAAGTACAAAAACAAGGCTAAAGGTAAGAAGTGTTATTATAGTGGAAAGTTGTGTCATTTTGTTAAAGATTGTTTTAAGAAGAAAAATGATTCATAAAAAAAAAAAAAAAAAAAAATTGATGATGGGAGTAATATTTGTGTATAATAAAGCTAAGTCTGATACTAGTCTGAAGGGGTTATCTGGTTTTGGTTCTCTCTTCTGTTTCTTCTCTCAAATTCCTGATTTGAGATAGTCGATCTGTAATATTCAGCCTATTTGTTGTGATATTCTGAGATTTTCTTTCAAAATGGATCCCTCAATTGATTTGAATGAAAATTTAAACAGATTTACAAAACTTACCCAAGGCTTAACCAATTATGATGAAAAACTTTCAAAAGATCAGATGGTTGTAGTCTTGTTAAACTCCATTAGTGAGAGATATAAAGACATCAAGGTTGCTCTAGAATATGGTAGGAAATAACTTACTACTGATGTGATAATAAATTTTTTAAGAAATAAGGTTCTAGAGATGAAAGCTGATTCTAGCAATAGTCAAAATGAAGAAAATTTGTTAGTAAAAGGGAATAATTTTGGTAAATTAAATTATCATTCTAAGTCTTTTATTGAGAATAAAAACAGATTGAGTGATAAGTGCAAGTACAAAAACAAGGCTAAAGGTAAGAAGTGTTATTATTGTGGAAAGTTGTGTCATTTTATTAAAGATTGTTTTAAGAAGAAAAATGATTAAAAAAAAAAAAATTTGATGATGGGAGTAATATTTGTGTATAATAAAGCTAAGTCTGATACTAGTCTGAAGGGGTTATCTGGTTTTGGTTCTCTCTTCTGTTTCTTCTCTCAAATTCCTGATTTGAGATAGTCGATCTGTAATATTTAGCCTATTTGTTGTGATATTCTGAGTGAATATCTGTAAGGAAGTTCGTGTTCTTTTAAGTTGCTGTTTCAGAGGTTTTGAAGAGATTCTTTGTGAATCTTGTGGATTAATTGTTGTATTAAGATAGATAAATGTTATGTTTTGTACTATGTGATTTGGCTGAACATTTTTGTAATATTTGTTGCCATTTTGGGTTATATAGTGAAATCGAACATAAATCCAATCTATTGGATGCTCAACGGGAGATGTAGACGTTAAAAGTGATCGTTGAACCTTCGGGGCTTAGGCTGAAAGAAATCGCTTGTGTTTTTTTTAATTTTTTGCAAATTATTTTTTGAAAAAATCATTTTATCTTTGTTTCTCAACTTAATATGACCTTACAGAAACATTCATACGTATGAATTAATTTCACAGAGTGTTGATGAAATTCAATAAAAGAAGTCAACTCGATTCTTAAAGAACGTTTTGATCTATTAGTGGCTAAAGTGAAAGAATAATGCTACGTGTATTTGTACATTATGTTTGACATCATCATTATTGACAAAATTTGATTAGTAAAAAAATTGTTTTTTTTTAAAAACTGATAAATAGTATGTTGTCACTTGATACAATATAAAAGATAATGTAAATGATAATATACATGTAGCATGATTGAAAGTGAAATAGTGTTACGCCATTTACAATAGGGTGATTAAAGCTACATTCAACTTAATAGTAGTTAAACCTTAAAATTGACCAACAATATGGCATCATGTTTCACCTTCGTTGCGACTTTTTATAGTTTACTAATGGTGAAAAACAAGTGATGGAGCAATATAAATTTTTTTGGGTTGAACTTGAAGTTTTTACTGTTGAATATGTCATGTCGAATCTAGAGTTTACGCCGCCAGTTGGTCTCGAAAATGTTCGTTAAAAATTGAATAAAATTGTGAGTCCAAAGAATATATGATTAAAGAACTAAAAACATCATCAAACATGCAATACGCCATTATTATCTCTTTTAATCTATCTTGTGCCGAATGCAAGTACTAAATATTTCGTTTTAGCGCCGGCCGTCGACCTTTCCTTAACTATATACATAAATCTCTATCCAATTGTATTGTTATACTATTCTAATTAATTTGTCGTTTTCTCGTGATAGTAAGTGGCTAAGAACTTTCAGACGTGGATTTATATTTAATCAGACATTTTTTTAAGTTGATATCCAAATTAAGCTTGTTTTTAATTGGATATTGAGATTGTATTATTAAAAAATATTTTTATTCATAAAGCATGTGAGAAACGTTTTTTTAATTTATATTTGATTGGAATATGGGAAAATCATTTGATGTTTATCAACATCCTTTTTTTTTTCATTAAAATTTGTGTCCGCCACAAAATCCGTAGCCTACTTGTGGTGTCATTTCTTTTGGTCCTACAATGATTTTATTGGCGTAAAAACTTTCAAGTGTCACAAAAGGATAAATTTTTATTTTTAATTTTTTATTGCACGTCATTTTTCATTAAGAGTGACACTCAATTTAATTAATGACGAGATTAAAATTCACAATTACTTTGTTATTATATGAAATTAGTCCATTCAAAAATTTAAGTTATTATGGGGATAATAGATTATTTATTAAAATAGTTCATATGTTTTCTATACGATATGAAATCTACAATTAACTCAAAACACAAATCTTGTTATACGAGATGTAAATAGATGTACATAATCAAGCATGTGTTTTCATAAATACTTATTAATAAAAGAGAGACGTCGACTTCATTGTCACCAATTTACATGAAAAAAAATTCATTTACACAATTTATTATATTTTATACTCCCTCTGTTTCATTTATATAGATTCACTTTCCTTATTTTCTTATCCCAATTATACAGTTTATTTATTAAGAATGTTTTGTTTTGATCATTTACTATTATACTCGTATTTCTTTATTACTTTTAATAATAATTTACTACTAGTTATTGATAATTAAATGAGGGTAAATTAGGAATGTTTTTTGGCAAAAATTTATTTTCCAATAATATTAAATAAAAATTTCTTAGCCTTATCATTTCATGTTGAACTAGTTAAAGAGATGAACCATTTGAATTAAAATTTAACAAATAAATGATTCTAAGAGAGAGAACTTTGCCATAAATTTTCAACCGTTTATGTATATGGGAAACAAAGAATTGCTAGCATGAGAGACAATAATGAAAATGACAAATTAATATTTCTTAAAATTCAATGGCATCCCTTTCTTCACTAGTCCACATGAATTATATAGTCAAGACAACGTGCTATCATGTACATTGCCACGTTATTTTCATTTTTTGGACCTCTCGTGACTAATATTTTTGAAAAAAAATTGGTCAATCCGATTTTCAAAAATTAACGATGACGATAGATTATATTGTTGTTGTTGCTATATACATTGAGAATTTGTACGGTTATCATTCATTACACGAGAACGCTAAGGAGTTTTAATTTTTTCCTTTTCACATTTGAATCCTAAACTTTAGATTTTTGTATTATTTGAATCTTTATAGACAATAAAAAATAATATTTTAATAACCTAAAAAATAAGATACCTAACAGAATTATCATTTGTCGTTTTTAAATTAAACATAATATTTAAATTTATTTGAATACTAATTAATTATTTAACTTGTTTTATGTGGTTCGGAAATTATATATGTGCTTGAAATGTAAATAAATATATTTAATCCAATGGTGATATTATTCAATTTTAATTTGTCTTCTTTTGCTTGTTAGCTAGTGGCTTAGTGCATTCAGACGTGGATTAAAATTATTTGGACTTATTTAAGTTGATTTTCAAATTAAACAATTGGATATTTTGATTTTAGGTCGGTATTTTTATTATTAAAAAATATTGAGAAGATCCTTTGATGTTTATGAACGAATAGCTTGTTCACAAAATTCACATGGCACGCCCTATTTGCCTCGAAACATGAAGCAATGTTCATGCAACTTGTGGTGTCATTTACATTTGGTTCAATCGCATAATCCTTTTTAACGTAAATGTGAGATTTTTGCAAATTTCGTCTATAATCTTTGAGTAAAGTAGCAAACCTATTACTAATATTGATGGAGGGAGGTGGGGTCCACAGTTCGACTGAAATTTGAGAAAAAAATATGACTTTTTTAATTGCGTTTGAAAAAAAAAAATCGTTGTTAGATTAGGTCTCAGTGAATTCGAATACTAACTGGCGTTACTAATTCCTAATTTTGATTTTTTTTCTCACAATTTTGTCTCGAACCTTTCAGTAGTGAGCAAAGTAGAGGACCTCTCCCTATATTTTTTAGAAAATAATTAATTTGTGAAGAATTGTTAAACAAAATATAAACTTATAAATGTTTACTTTGATATATGTTAAACTACTTCATTTAATGGTTTAAACCGGAACACAAATGGTAAATTTATGTATTTGAATTTTGTCTTCAAGAATTGATATCGATATTTGTTAACCCCGAAAAATGGTCACGACAAGTGACCAACAGAATAAGACTCCACGCAACTTTCTTCTTGCGCATGGTAACACATCGTTAATCACTCGTGATCTTTTTCGGTGGGAGTGGAAGCGGCCACTAGCACTCCATCGGCCAAGTTAGTGATTTCGTAACCGGAAGGTGACGTCCGACGGTGAGGTGGTCGCGGGAACGTTGTTAAGAATGTGTTTTAGTGTGTGTTCTTTAGAGTTCAGAATTTTAAGGCCACGAATCAAAGAGAGTCCCCCTCTTACTTTAATGTGGGAGTACTTATACTAAGCAAAAGGGAAGGAAAACTGTTGGATGTAGGGATACGTGACTTCGGATCCTGGGTAGGTCATCCTTTTATAAGCGTCAATCGTCAACCCATAAGTTGGCGGGTATTAAATGTTCACTGACATAGCAGTGTGAGTTGATCGGTTGGAACCTGCCACACGTCCCATTAATTAGGTTAAGGATTTGATTTTGGGGAGATCTCCTTATAAAAGATCTTGGCAGACGTGAGGAAGTGAGTATGGGGTATGGCGAATGTATAGTACGGGCCTTCGTATCTGTCGTGTGTGGCGGATGAGTTTGGGTCTTCTACAAAGTTAGCAGCAGCATTTAGTTCGGGGCTGTTGGATTCGGTTCGTCCACACGAATTCGGTTCGTCCGTCACGTGGCAACACGAATCAGTTCGTGCATACGTGACAGATGAACTAGGTGAACAAGGTGGAGGGGCCACCTAAATTAAGTTCGTTCGCCATGTGGTAGCACGAAATCCGTTCGTGCAACACGTGGCGGACGAATTGGATGGATGATGTGGAGGACTCCTGAAGGCATGTAACAATATTGTTCTTTACTTATTAGTTATTACACTAACAGACAAATTAGCAGTGAACCTCATTACCGTTTTCCTTCAAAAAGTTAAATATCTTAATTAGAGCCAAACTCTAACATGCATGTGAAACAGAAACCATTATTCTGAGCCGAATGTAGTCGAGAGTCATATGTTTTGAGTCAAAAATATTTTTTCCTATGGGGAAATTAGCTTTCATTAATTAATATCGACTACGACTGTTAATGATAGTGTCAAAGTGATGCTTCATTTGATGCATTCTTGAGAAAACGCGTTTTCGTGAAGTGCATCTTATTGTGTGTCCCCTTTATTTTTACTTCATAAAATTAGCTAAAACATAAATAAGCCAATAAAGTTTAGAAAATATACTTTGATATTAAATCTTGATATTAAATCTCGATCTTTTATCTTCAAACTAAATGTGTATCTAACCGATCTGATCAAACTTGTGTATATATTTACACTGACTTGCAGGCATCCTCATCTAGTTCCTAACAGGTAACACCCCCAAAGCCTATTGGGACCTAAAAATAAGTCATCATCTAATAAATCTATAGAATAATATTGAGCCGTCGACTTGTTGATTATTGCAACCTCTGCATGAGTTTTCTTTAAGAGAGGATAGACGTCTTTCCAAAATCTTAAGATAGACACAAGGTGTCGTGCACGTTTAGCCTTCTTCGATAGTTCTTTAAAATCTACCACTTTAAAATTAACTAATTAGCCCTTGTTTGGCCTCCATTTTTTAATATATTTTTTTCAAAATAATTTTCAACCACAAATCTTATAAAATTAATAATTTTTATCAACTTTTCAATCATACACTTCATTATTTTTATCAAAATTTATTAAAACCTTTTTTATCAACACCAAACGTGAGCTTATAAATAATAATTAAAAAAAAAAGAATCAAACTATTTTCAACATTCAAAGTATTACATTTGACTTTGACGAAGTGGTCAAGATTCATTACAACTCCGTCGCGCGGCCGTGCACCGCCGCAATATTTGAGTTTGAGTCAGCTGCTAAGAGACAAATTATAAGGTAGAATAAAAGCCCCTAGTATTTATTCTTTTGTCCGAACAATAAAAAACTGTATTGAAATACATTTGGCTGATGTTTGAGAAGAAAAAAATCAATTAGAACATGTTTGGTGGCCTTTAATTTTTTAAAAATTATGTTTTGAATAATATTTTGTAGAGAATGTATGTATAAAAAGTAGGAAATTTTTTTTTGAATTTACGTATAGAATATTTTACTGTGTAAATGTATAGTTAAAAATGAGTATGAGAAATAAATTAAAGTAAGATCAATTAAATTAAAGGCCAATGACTTCGGGTTTCGACTCCTTTAAATTTATGATCTGTTTGAGCCTTATTCTTTTGCCAAAATGTATCTTAGAATAGTGATTTGATGGAAAATGAGTGATTAAAAAATTAGGAAAAATTTTGAATTTGCGTGTTATATTATTCTATAAAAAAAATATATTTTAAAATTAATGGAGATCGGACGTGCTCTTAAATTAATTGGTAAGGTTTGCGTCGTAATTGACTAATGTTTGTACTCTCGATCCTTAAAATGAAAACCATGTTGGCAAAATTTCAGGTTCTTGTCCTAGTTGAGATACAAGATTACGGTCCGTGAAATTATAAGGTTTTCAATTAAAGTCTCGTTAAATACGAAGATATTATAATTTTATATTATTTTTTACTAATATAGACTTTGTTATTATTAGAATTTTCATACTAGTTGGTTGAATAATTATATGCAATCATAAAGTGTTCAAAACAAATTGTTACACTCAAAAGATAAAAGGACATATTCTAAACTAATTGCAGCGTACACTCAAAAAATAAAAGTTACGCTAAACGAAGGAAAAAAAAAAAGGACAAATAATATATTACAACTATTAGTTACTTGCTAGTTTTTGAAATAATATATAGGGTTAATATCTTAGAGAGTTACTAAACTTTTCAAAAGTTCTCAAGAGGTTATCGAATTTCAAAAGTTCCCTAATTAGACATTGAACTTTGTAAAAAATTCTTAGGAGGTCACCGAATTTCAA
>CAIGRN010059353.1:0-16296 GCA_903798345.1 Fraxinus anomala
TCAAGGTTTCGATTCTTTGCTTATGATAATTTTTGGTTATTTCCTTGCTATTCCATATCATATTTGTTGGGTCCGATGTCGCCTTTGTTTTTTTATTTGTATGGTGTAAAAATTGAGGCGGGTTGGATAATAGTTGGGGCCGGTGAATTCGCAGGGGGTAGGGTAGATGGTGGTTGCGGCGAAATTGCAGGTTGAATTCGTAGGGGGGAAGGGTAGATGGTGGTGGAGGTGGAGTTCATGATATCATGTAGCCGAGTCCATGATATCTCAGAGAAATTATTACTACAGCACAGAAAATTTGGAGATAAATGGCTTGAGGAAACATATGAATTAGATTTTTAAGTAGCCTGAAAGACTGAAATATGTTACCGTTTTTGAAATGTTGTTTGGTGTTGGGAAAAGTCCCCATGTGGAAACCTTTGGCTTATAGAGATCAGCTTCATCTTCTTTTGTTGGCATTGGCTCTGATGCTGCTGCAGCATCTCCAAACTTAGTACTATCTCCAATGAGTATCTCTACTTCAGGCAGATCCCCTTCTGGAAAAGTGTCCATCATTGGAACCAAACCCGCAGGCAACCCCCTGCTCTTCATCTTATCCGAGAATTCAAGCCCCACAAAATCAATACTTGAAATTGTCAATTCCTCCTTACTGGCATTCTTTTTAGGTTGNAACACTTTGCACATTCCTTCCCTTGAGTCCTACACATTAATGCACATATATTTTCAGCCTTAAATCCATTTCAAATTCTTTCATTTTCATCACCAATGGAACCTCTGTCTAAGCATATTGCATGACACGTCTCAGCATAACTAAGTTTATTATCCTGTCATTTGTTTTTCAGATATTTGGTGTCTAGATCCATCTGAAAACTGAACTTGACTGCATTTATATTGTGAATATACGTACATTTGTGGCATGTTTAGTGTAATAGAATGGACAGAACTGTACAGTTTTAATATGGCCCTAAGATGTATAATGCATGTTATTCTTTAATCACCCAGGAAGCAAAGCACCTGTGGGAGAGAATCCAAGAACGGCAAGGGGTGAATCATTAATACTTGTTATCTCGTGACTTTGTTGGTTGAGGTGGTCAGAAATTGGAGGTGACCCCTTCCCTGTGCTGGCCAGGCATTTTATCATTTATCATTTTATCATTTATGTCATTTATGTTAACTACTTTTTTGTTTTCTTGGTAATAGAGAAGTACACACCACAAAACCTTAAGTAAAATGATTTATATATTTCGTCTTCATTTTATTTAATGCTATTGCTGCCAGTGAAGACAGAACATTGAGGAAATCCCAGAAGATATAAAGAACTGATAGTTAGCAAGTTCAATGAGTTTTGAGGCCATTCGGTTTAACTCAGATGTTTAGAAAAGTTCTGTCATAACAAATGAAGAAAGGGAAATTCTGTCCAATTCATTTTAGTTGTCTCTCATCAAGAATATGCAGAATACACTAAATAACTTGTTTTACTATTTCAATTATTTCTTGCTAAAATAGTTGAAGAAAAGAACAAATAGTTCTTGTACTCAAAATTGAGATTTGAAAATGAGTTGATGAAATTGAGGTCTGGCGAATCAGAGGGTGGTGGTGCATGGCAGTATGGTAGTATTGTTGGAGGTCTGATGATAGGTGTAGTAGTGAGAAGGAACCGGGGGTGGGTGGGCTGGTGAAGACAGGAGTGGTGAATGAAGATGAAGAAAACAGGAGTATTGATGGAGGAGAGGATGGGGTTAAATGAGGGAGAAATTGTGAGTGGGTTTCAGTAATTGGTTTCAAAAATATCTCTTATGATGTACCTCTTAAATTGAACTGTAGTTTACATGGTCTCATTATTAGGCTTTAGCTAAGGACCTAGTAACTTTCTACTTTTTTGTGGACAAAAGTATGTGGCAACGAAATTTTAAATCCCAAAATCAAAAGATCTATCTGACATGCATATTCATTTTTGTTAACTCCATCATGATTTTACTTAGGTTTATCCTTTTATGCACTTGAACTGATGATACTCATTTTGAGTAGGATGAAACTTGATAGCGTCTATAGAAAATTGAGATAAATGCTGTTAGGGTTCAACCATCAGCTGTCTTAATTTCCTTGTTAAGGTTATCATTTATTAAATCTGTGTCATTAAACTTTTGTTATCAACATATGATTTCCTTGAAAAAAAAAACTATAATTTTTCCTTTGAGTTGCCAGAACCTCTCTCCAATTGGTGAAAATCTGTGTCATTAAACTTTTGTTATCAACATATCAGGGCAAGGCGAAAATTCTTGTACCGACAGTTCTGCCTCTTTTAAGCTGATATTCTGAATGTGGCTTTTCATCTGTTTGAAATTTGATTTGCTTGAAGCCCCTTCTCAGTGTGCTTATGTAGAAAATTTCATAGCTATAAAATGCAACGCTGCTGTTATTACACAATCATGTGGCATGTTGACAATTTTAATTGCCTTTATACCGTCTAATGAGAATCAGAGAACAACCATTCTGCTTTCCAGTGTTTCATATTTTGTACAGATAACTGCTTTCTATTTATTCTGCTATTGGATCATCAAATTTGTTATGAATCTGAAAAGATACCCTCTTGCAGTTCTTTATGCCTTTTTTGGGCTCCGACTGCTTTATATCGCATGGAGATCAGATCCAAAAGCCTCACAGAAAAAAGAAATGGAGGAAGTACGTTTTCCTAATTCAGAACTTGAGATTTATGTAGTTATCATATCTTCCAATGTGAAAGACCACAATTATATTTATTCTAGAGCTGAATTCAGTTCTTAGTTGCTGTGTGCTTTTGTTTAAATGCACTAGTGGCACTAATACAGTGTTTTCAGAAGTGCCCAAGGATTACAGCTTGAGGTCCGCTTCTTGAGGCATTCTTTATGAGCCTTAAAGCTCATCTTTTTTAATGTCCTGTTATCAGGCTTACGCCTTAACTTACTGGCACATACCTCAAGGCATAAGTGCAAGGGCAACTGAGGCGAGCTTTGCGTCTGCCTTGTGTAGTCTATTTTTGCTACTAGTCTCAACTTTATATTAATGCGTTCATCAGGAGCCTTTGAGCTTATGTTTTGATCGTCCTTTTTTAAAGCTTACCCCTTAACTTACCAAGGCACACACCTCAAGACTTTAAGCATTAGGGCAGCTGAGGTGAGCACTGCATAGTCTGCCCTTTGTAGTCTATTTTTTAACTTAGTCTCGAATTTTTAAGCTGGTTTTTGTAGCCTAAAATGTTTATGGGTTTTTGACTTATTTTACACTTAGATCAACCTTGAAAACTAAAAAAAAGTTGGATTTTAGAGAAGAGAATAAGAACCACTGCATGCCCAACCCTCTACTCCTACAGTTGAAGTGCGGCCCCTAAGTGAAATTTCAACATTTCGGTAGGTTACTAGTGACTGGAGACCCACAACACTTAACTTTGCATGTCATCCTTTTCTTTTGTATTTTTTTTGTTGTCTCAGTATTAGTCTTTTGTGTTTCCTTTCTTTTAATGATAAAAGCAAAGAAGTAGTCGGTTATTTCATTTATTGTAAGACCTTTTGTCATTGTGGAAGAGAGCAAGAGCCACTGCGTGCCCAACCCTCTACTCCCACAATTAAAGTGCGACCCCCAATTGAAATTTCAGCTTTTCAGCAGGTTACAAGTAACCGGAAACCCGCAACACGTAATTTTACATGTCATCTCTTTCTTTTTTGTTTTTCTTGTTGTCTCAGTGTTATTCTTGTCTTCAGTGTTTCCTTTCCTTCAACATTAAAGCGAATAATTAGTCAGTAATTCATTTATTTTAAGACTTTTGACATTGTGATAGTGGTTTTATCATGCTTGCACTGCCTTTTTAAAAGGGTTTGAAGATAAAGTTCTGTTGGAAACTTTGTTTTGCTCATGAAAGTGTCTTGGTTGGTTTTATGTTAGTGTACACTTATCTTGAAAAATGGAATTTGGGGCAGAAAATGAGCTTATTTTGATTCAAGGGTTAGAAGTCTATTGGCATTAGAAGAGGGAGGGTACCTCTCTCTCTCAGGTTCTCTTGATTGACTCTGGATGTTGCTGAAAATTTAAAGATGCTTCTCATTTCAGTATCTAAATCCAGTTTGTTTTCCTTGGAATCTCCCATATGATGCATGGATCAACTTGTACCCCTACCCCCCCCGGGGGGCCCTTTTCATAACATGCTGTGGAAATGACCTGACACTGAATATGTCAGGTAGAAGAGAAACTCGAAGCTGGACAAGGGAAAACAGCATTCCGACGTTTCTTTTCTAGATTTTGTACACCAATCTATTTGGAGGTATGTTTTATTGTTACATACTTGAAGCAATACTGTGTTTTTTTATTTTGTTGTGTTTTTCAAGCTGTTAAAATTCTGTTGAATCCCGCATTTACGGACTCTGATTTTGTTGTTTCCTTTCTATCATGATATCAGAACATCTGGAAATCAAATTGCAAATGACTAATCAGTTTTTTTCTCTTCCAACAACCTTTATGTGCAGTCATTTATTTTGACATTTCTAGCTGAATGGGGAGATCGTAGCCAGATTGCAACAATTGCTGTAAGATTTTCATTCCCTGCTGCGAAGTTTCTTTGGGTTATGAATATGTGGATGATCTTGAGCAAGCTCAACTTGTTCATTGATCATGGATCCTTTACTTCATTTCTTTTCTCCAATTTCTTGCTAAAAATCACAGCCTAATGTTTAGGTAATCTTTGTATCGTGATTACCAAGAAAATGAATTTTAAGATATAGTTTCCCCTCACGAAATTGGATATCTCTAAAGCCCTTCAGTTAAATTGTTGTCATAAAGTGTGGTCACACCATCCAGGATTATGCTTTGCTTTTGTCATCCTTTCGCACTGGATGTAGATTATTTATGTAGAGTCATTGGTGGCCTTTAGGTGCGTACTTCAGCAATGACTGCTTCTTTTAGGGTGATTACTTTTATTAATTTTACGTACACTAGAATGCATGAGATGTTGAATGAACAACACGTAGTCTCTGCAATTTTCTTGGCGAGACAAGTGATACTCAGCATCTTTTAATCGATTTGAATCATCGAAGAAGTTAGTTTGATGTGAGGTCCTCTTTGTTAAAGACAATTTAAACGAATATTGTCCTTTAAGCATTTAGTTGAGGTGCTTCAACTCGGTATCAGAAGAGGAGAGATCCAGAGTGCAAGTTTCATCACATCCATTGAAAATTGTGCATGTATTGGATAAAAATTGAATGACTGTCTTGCACGCGAGGCAGTGTGATGAAGACTAAATTAAATAAATAAATGTCCCTTCTCAAAAACTTGAGCTATCGACATGGTGGTTCGTATTAATATTTTGCTTATTTTTTTCTTTTCTATA
Source organism: Fraxinus anomala (assembly GCA_903798345.1). Taxonomy (NCBI): domain Eukaryota; kingdom Viridiplantae; phylum Streptophyta; class Magnoliopsida; order Lamiales; family Oleaceae; genus Fraxinus; species Fraxinus anomala. The sequence continues at coordinate 5,357 of CAIGRN010059353.1, forward strand.
GCTAGCTACACACAAAAATGCGGTAGGAGTTGCTGTTGGAGCCATTATAGGACACACCATTTGTACATCATTAGCTGTAATCGGTGGAAGCATGCTGGCTTCAAAGATCTCGCAGCGCACTGTTGCAACTGTTGGGGGATTGCTTTTCCTTGGTTTCTCCCTGTCTTCGTACTTTTATCCTCCTCTATAACCACTGAAGTTTTGTAGATTAACCTGATTGTTTTAGGAAATGGTGGGTTACTGGTTACCCACCATTACCAGGAAAGGTTAATACTGACACTGTTCAATAGCAGATTTTTTGACTTATTATTATTTTAGACAGGGAAATATGATACATGCTTGTTCGCGAGAACATAAAATCTTGATTGTCAATGGCTTGCAATGTACATTTTGGATCGAAAACCCAGTTTTGATGCACTCCTTTCATCTCAGAAAGAGATTTTCTCTTCTACTTAGTTTCAAATGGAAGGAGTGCAAATAGAACATCGATATCGTGCAATTACTTGATCACAATCCACGTGCATTCGAACATCAACTCGATCGTTTGAGGATGGAAAAGAACACGACCCCAGTCTCATGTTAACGCCAACTGCCTCAATGAAGTTGCTGAATTATTTGTGCTAAAATTGCTAAGGGCATGATGTGATATGTAAGATGGACGAGAATGAATTAAATTCTTAAGATACGTGGTCTATTTATAATTGTTGAAAAGTTGTGTGTTGTTACAATTGAAACGGACCCATTTTACATGATAAGAACCTAGTTGGACATTTTAATAAGACACACAACTTTGAAACCTAATTGAAAATTTGGATCGAACTCAATAAAATAGAAGTCATTTTCATTCCCTAGGAACTAGTGGTTTCTCAGGGAGCCCAAATCAATTGTGAAACTTGAGCTTAAGTTGTCAAGTAACCTTTTGTCTTCAAACATGAGATGCAACACTATTTAATATTTTTCAAATTTCAAGAGGTTTAATTTTAACTTTAATTTCTCATTCATTAGATATAAATAAGTCTCGTGCAAATAGTCTGTCAAATGTTAAAACACTATTCATTCAATATGTTACAACCGTCTCCTTTCAGACACAGAAGACTTCGATTAATTGGTCTTGTCCAAATAATTTGTCAAAGCTGAGTAAAATTGACTTGCTAGGATGATAATTCGGGGACAATGGTGAGGAAGGAGAAAGGATGACGGAAAATGAGTAGATATTTATGTCCTGTTTATTGTAGATTAAAATTAAATTTTTAGTAGATTTTGATGAAAGTTGAGTAAATATATGGTAGAAAAATTGTGGGTCACGTGAAATGTATAATTAAAATTAATTATTTACTTTGATTTGAGATTAAAATCAGATTTTAATTTATACTTTATTAAAAATAAAGTGTTGAGGTAAGATTTTCATTGAAATTTTGCCCCATTTGACCTCATAAAAATTATAATTTTTTTTATCAACCTTCGTATTTTTCAATATTATAATCCAAACGGGCGCTTAATCATAAAAGGAGAGAGAGCTGCAAATCCCATATAGCAGTGATCAGTGACCGCTCCCATGATTTAACACTGCTGGTGAAAATTTGCACGTACAGAAACGAAGGAAACAAAATCTGTTCTTCCGATCTCTAAATCGACTCCAATTTCTCAGGTAATTTTGCATTTTTTTCCTTGTTTCCCTTTTCGATTTACTACAGCCCTAGGTTTCATTTTAGATCTGATATGCAAAAAACTTATCCATTTTATGTAGTCCATGAGTTACATCTAACAATTTCACATTGAATGCTTGGATTGGATGTCCGTTGTTGATTGCTATTCTTTTGAATTTATGGTCTCGATCGTTCCGCACCTTTGATTTATTTTGGTGGATTTTATTGTTTGTTTATATGTTAATGCAGATATTAAGATATATGGATCTGTATAACGAGAATAATAGTTTTTTTTTTGGTTCAGAATTATATGCATGTTATGGTGTAAGGTCGGTCTGATTTTTAGCTTGCTAAGGACTTATTGAATTATTTTCGTAATTGAACTTTTGTTTTGAATTTAGAGTACAGATTTGTATTTGCAGAATAATATTGATTTTTGCTCGAATTAGAACTAGGAATATTACATTATATTGCTGAATCCTTTTCTGTTCTATGAACTGAATTTTTATTAAGGACTATACTTCTTTAATGTTTTAAATATACCTAAAAATTCCACATTTTGTTTCTACGTTTTGCTAGATTATTTATCATAAAATACTAACTATGACAGACTTTACTTAAGTAATCATACAAGGAATTACCATATTGGAAAATGACATTTTAGTTCACGTAATAATTTCGGCTCTTTTTATGTCATTGTATGATGTGAATTCAGATCGACTGATGAACTAGGTGGAACATCACCATACTTTTCAATCACTCCATTATAGTAGTTTTTTCATAATTCTTTTGGTCTGTATTGATTAAATATATGTATTCTCCACATGACTAGGTAACAAGTGAAAATGGAGAAATCGTGCTCTTTGCTGGTACACTTTGACAACGGCACTCCAGCTCTTGCCAATGAGATTAAGGAGGCACTAGAAGGAAATGATGTTCCTGCTAAGATTGATGCCATGAAAAATGCAATCATGCTTCTGCTGAATGGTGAAACCCTCCCTCAGCTCTTCATTACTATAGTTAGATATGTGTTACCCTCTGAAGACCACACTGTTCAGAAATTGCTGTTGTTATATTTAGAGATCATAGACAAGACTGATGGCAAAGGTCGCGTATTGCCCGAAATGATCTTGATTTGCCAGAATCTAAGGAATAATCTTCAGCACCCGAACGAATATATTCGAGGTGTCACACTGAGGTTCCTTTGTCGGCTGAATGAGGTGGAGATCATTGAGCCTTTGATACCCTCCATTATGTCTAACTTGGAGCATCGACACCCTTATGTTAGGAAAAATGCAATTCTTGCTGTGATGTCGATTTACAAGCTCCCACAAGGCGAGCATCTTTTGGTTGATGCACCAGAGACCATTGAGAGGTTTCTTTCGATGGAGCAGGATCCATCAGCTAAGAGGAATGCATTTCTGATGCTTTTCAATTGTGCTCAGGATCGTGCTATCAATTACCTTTTGACCAACGTTGACAGAGTACCTGACTGGGGGGAATTAATGCAGATGGTTGTCTTGGAGTTAATCCGGAAAGTTTGTAGGACGAACAAAGGAGAAAAAGGTAAATATATCAAGATAATTATATCGCTCCTGAATGCTCCTTCAGCTGCTGTTGTCTATGAATGTGCCGGAACCCTTGTTTCTTTGTCTTCTGCTCCTACGGCTATTAGAGCTGCAGCTAGTACATATTGCCAGCTTCTTCTCTCTCAGAGTGACAATAATGTTAAGTTAATTGTGCTTGATCGTCTGAATGAACTTAAGTCTTCCCACAAAGATATTTTGGTTGACATGATCATGGATGTATTGAGGGCACTATCAAGCCCAAACCTTGATATCCAAAGGAAAACTCTTGATATTGTTCTCGAACTGATCACACCTCGAAATGTCAATGAGGTGGTTCTTACTTTGAAGAAGGAAGTAATGAAAACTCAAAGCGGGGAGCTTGAGAAAAATGGGGAGTATCGCCAAATGCTTATTCAAGCCATCCATTCTTGTGCGATAAAATTCCCTGAAGTTGCAAGCACAGTGGTCCATTTATTGATGGATTTCTTGGGAGACAACAATGTAGCTTCTGCTATGGATGTTGTCATTTTTGTGCGAGAGATAATTGAAACCAACCCGAAATTAAGAGTTTCCATTGTAACCAGACTTTTGGATACATTTTATCAGATCCGAGCTGCGAGAGTTTGTTCCTGTTCACTTTGGATCATTGGAGAGTATTGCCTTTCACTTTCTGAAGTTGAGAGTGGCATTTCAACTATAAAGCAGTGCCTTGGAGACCTACCTTTTTTTTCGGTCTCTGAAGAAGAGGAAGCTGCTGATTCTACAAAGAAACTCCAGCTGACAAACTCCACTACCATTTCATCTAGAAGACCAGCCATCCTTGCTGATGGGACTTATGCTACTCAAAGCGCTGCCTCTGAAACTGCTTTCTCCCCTCCAACTGTAGTTCAAGGATCTTTGGTTACTGGAAACTTGAGATCCCTTCTTCTCTCTGGTGATTTTTTTCTTGGGGCAGTTGTCACCTGCACACTAACGAAGCTCGTATTAAGATTAGAAGAGGTTCAACCTTCAAAGGTTGAAGTGAACAAAGCATCAACCAGTGCATTATTGATCATGGTCTCGATTCTACAGCTAGGGCAATCTTCAGTTCTCCCTCACCCAATTGACAATGATTCTTATGACAGGATTGCTCTTTGCATAAGATTGCTGTGCAACACAGGGGATGCTGTGAGGATGATCTGGTTGAAGTCTAGCCATGAGAGTTTTGTTCAAATGCTTTTAGACAAACAGTTACGTGAAACTGAGGAAATCAAAGCAAAGGCTCAGATATCTCATTTGCAGCCTGATGACCTTATTGACTTCTACCATTTGAAGAGCAGGAAGGTAAGAATATGGCTTTTGCCATCTGTTACATTCTTGCAGAATGTTAAAGGTTCCGTACTTGTCTTTTTAGATTGTAATCAGAATGTTGCTCATTTTTTCAACCAAATTAAGCTTTTGCATGCCATATCGGCCTGAGTTCTCTCTCTGAGTGTGTTTGTCTGTCCTGTGTAGGATCGTGCTCTGTAGCTATGCATTCAGGTCAATGAACTCACATCATGTCGATGGAACATTGGACCAACATCCTTCATTGTCTAATTATTTATTCACATGAAACTTTCTGGAGGAACAGGTTTAAAATTCACAAGAAACGTTTTGGGATGGAGAGATTCTATATTGAACGCAAAAAATTTCCATGTGGAAGTTAGGTCATGCTGAGGGCTATACACAACAACTATTATATATCTTGTTAGATTTGTAAAATGGTTGTCAAAAAATTGTATTTTTTAGTTTAATTATCCTATGCTTTAATTTTTTTTTTGTCACAAGTACTTTTTTGGACTTGTGGATCAAGTTGTCAAATGTGTTGTAAACATCTTACACATTAGGGCCAGCTAATTTTACCTGCTTTGGAGATTTGGTCTGATCAATTTACGAGTACTTGTGAATTGTGATGCTAATTTACCCTTTCATCACCATGAGAGATTGCAATTAACTTCTATATATGTGCCAAAAAGTATCTTTAATCAATCTATTGTGCAAGTGTTTAGAATTCAGCAATTTCTCTTGAGAGATCATGGTTCCTCTCTCTTTTTGATTGGTTGTATCATGCATGTCGTATACTCAATGTATAAATAGTTTATTCATTTCTCACACTGTTGTCTTTACTTCAGGGCATGAGCCAGCTGGAGTTGGAAGATGAGGTTCAAGATGATTTGAAACGTGCTACTGGGGAGTTTGTTAAGGATGCAGATGATGCTAATAAGCTAAACCGTATTGTTCAACTCACAGGGTTTAGTGACCCAGTGTATGCTGAAGCTTTTGTGACTGTTCATCAGTACGATATTGTTCTGGACGTTACGGTTATTAATAGAACCAAGCATACCCTTCAGAATTTGTGCTTGGAGCTTGCTACAATGGGTGATCTTAAACTTGTTGAGCGACCACAAAACTATACTTTGGCACCTGCGTCAAGCAAGCAAATAAAAGCAAATATTAAGGTTTCTTCTACTGAGACAGGAGTCATATTTGGAAACATTGTTTATGAGACCTCAAATGTACTTGAGCGGAATGTTGTGGTCCTCAATGATGTTCATATTGATATTATGGACTACATTTCTCCTGCTGTGTGTGGCGATGCTGCTTTTAAAACCATGTGGGTAGAATTTGAGTGGGAAAACAAGGTACAAAGTCACTTGTCCTGTTGTCATTCATATTTTTGATTGTTTAGGATACCATGTATATTCCCTCTCATTTCTGCGTTGTTTTGGTAAGAAAATACTGTATGGTGATGACTGCGTAGAAGTCAAAAAGGATAGCCACAATTGGATTTTCTGATAATTCCCACCTAATGCTTCCTTACTGGTTTCCCTTTTCTCTATTTGGAGAAGGAATCTCAGTAAGATATTACATTATTCTTTGCTCTGCTTGTTGAAAACTTAACCATAACAGAAGAGATGTTTTAGATGGTTTTGGTTGCTCCACTAGCCTGAAAAAACATTGAACATACTGTTAAGGTGCTCCAACTTCAAGAGTTATTACTTGATCGGTTTGATGTATAGGTCATTGAATGGAGCTATCACATCAAAATATTTTTCGACCATTCTTGATTAAGAGTTTGACTTGAAAAGTGATGTACTTTTGGTGGTTTAATCAATAATATTTTGAGTACAAAATAAGGACATGCCTTGATAATACATCATCGAAAGGTTAGTTATTTTGAGAAAATGGGCAATTCTGTCAATTGACTTATTTAATTTATAGGAAAAAAATTTCATGCCTTCTCCATATTTCCTCCATGCAATTGCAGGTTTATTGAATTGGTACACTCTTATAAAGTTTGTTCTAGGTAAATAGGGGCTTTCATGATTGTTGTCTTGCTTTTTTAATACACATTTATTATCCATTTGTTCCTGATAAGATTGATGAGTGTCAGCAGCATGTATGTTTAACTACTGTTGTTCTAATGTTCATATCTGTTCCGCCAACCCTAAGCTTTTCTTCTTTAAAAGTAGTTTATTTCTTGTTTTCAAAATCTTTACCTCTTGTTAATTGCTTTGCATTTTTCTCATGTCTTTTGGCAGGTTGCTATCAACACTATAATAACAGATGAGAAAGAATTTCTTGACCATATAATCAAATCAACCAACATGAAATGCCTGACTGCACCGTAAGTCATGTTCACATTCCTGCTTGACTGTATCATATTTTTGTAACCAAGGACATGAAGGTTGAGGCCACATGCATGAACCACAAATATCTTTTTTCTCCCTCAAAAAGACACAAGTAAAAAATAATTGTATATCAAGGTTGCTTCTATTTTCCAATATTAAAAACTGTGGCTTTCTGTTAGTTTTTCTCCCTGTCATGGTTCCATTGGTAATTTTGTAAATCATTGTTTTTGTGAGCTATATGAAGGGCTCATCTCCAAGAACTATAATTCAGTGTAGATACTTAATATTTTCAAGTTTGCTGTTATATTCATAATTTAACCAGTTATTTCAATTTAGTAATCTTTGATATTCAATCTATAGTTGTCACTCATCTGGCAAAATGCGTTAGGTAGTACAAAATGCAGTGCGTCACTAGGTCTGTAAAATGTTCCAGTTTCTTAGTGCCCAGAGATCACGCACCAAATGAAAATTTTAAATCTGCAAGTTAAAACTGGGGTGTTGAATGAACTCAAAAGGCCTTGTGATCAATACTCAAGTATCACATGACACTAAATGATCATTTGCAGTCCCTTTCTGGAAGGACTTTCAAATTTTTATTACAAATATGTTGCAGATGATCTTCTGGTTGCATGTCTGTGCTTGATCTCTGAGCTACCCTATGCGAATTTTGTTTTAAGGCACTAACAAAGTAACAAATAGGTAGACAGCAGTTTGGATGGTAAAAAGGTAAAAAGTTTTATCACAGATTAATTTGTGAATTGTGAACGTTGAGGAACATAATAGGCCTTTCGCCTAAGACACAAAGGCAGCCATCTATATTTATGAATTAGATATGAATTCATTGTCGTCTCACCATTAGTATTGAGTGATCATTAAAAATTTAGAGAAATCAGTTGCCTTTATTTATAAATTCAGCTCCACAAATTGATTGAAGCTTGTCCAGAGTAACCTCTTACCTTCAGGCTTTAGTTGCTTGCTCTTTCAAGATATCTGTCAAGATTAACTCCGAGAAACTGAAATAATAGTGTCCTCTGGACTCTTAAATTGTGATGTGACTGGTGAGACTTTATTTTTTTATTTTATATCCCAGTCAAATGCTTATATTATACCTTTTGTTTGCTTCTATTTGGCTGTGGTTTGGTAAGGTGTGTAATTTTGCCTCCCATCCTTGTTATTTGGTTGTGTTCAGGTCAGCGTTGGAAGGTGGCTGTGGGTTCTTGGCTGCTAACTTGTATGCAAAGAGTGTGTTTGGGGAAGATGCTTTGGTAAATGTGAGCATCGAGAAACAGGAAGATGGAAAACTGAATGGATATATTAGGATTAGGAGTAAGACCCAAGGAATTGCCCTCAGCTTGGGTGACAAGATAACTCTCAAGCAGAAGGGAGGAAGCTGATCTCATTAACAGGTATATGCTTCATCAATTTTTCTCATATTTTGACATTGATTTGAAAACCGGACCAGCTCGGTCTGTTCAACTGAACAAACTGACTCTGAAACTGCCCTGGTTTTAGCCTAAACCAGATGTTAAATAACTGGGATGAAACTCGGATGAACTGGCTGTTTCAATTGGAACCAGCCTTGGGTTGGGTTGACTTGGTTTCAAGTATGATCTCCTTTGAACCCCAGATTAGACTTTCAAGCCAACTCTATATTTTTCGGGTCATTGGCTTTTGAATTGAAATCGGGATAGACAGTTTACTTCGTCCTCTGTTCAAAGCAGGATCTCCCTTTCTTCTTTTCAAGATACTCTTCAAATCCTTTTCTTTGCTTGCTGTCTTGTATGAAACAATTCTGGGGGTTGTCAATATTTACGATAGATCTTTTCTCGTACAAACTTCACCTCACCTTCTTTTGTAGGATAACACTCGAAACATGCTTGGAAGAACAGTCGAGGTTTACCTATATCAGCTGTTGCTTTGGAATTTGCATCTTAAGTCTGAGGTGAGGATATTCTGTAGAGAGGATTCAAAAAAGAAAACGTTTTGTTTTTAGGTGTATTTTTTTTAATTATTTGTAATGATTTTTTCTGCAAGATGATTGTAATTTTGAATAGAGTAATAAATTTTGATTAAAGTTTGTGCACAATGGATTTAAACAATAGATTAGCTTTATCGTATCTTATGCATGGCTACAGAAGATGAGAGAAATTAAATGAACATTGTAAAGCATTTTTCGAGCATTACATTAAATGAATGTATTTAATGGACATGCAATCCGAAGTGATACCTATTTTCTGAAACTAATTTTTCCTTTAATTCATACTATTAACAACTTTTATTAATTTTTCAACAACACATTTTATTAAATTTTATCAATGTCTATTTCTATTTTAATTTAAACAAAATAGGGGTTTAGATCCTCTCTACTCACAAAATAAAGCGATCATGAGAAAGAGTTGTTGTTATACAGTTGTTTTGCAATTATCGCTCGCGAAGTTTTAACGATGGACGATAAAGGTATCTTTTCTTTGTTGTAATTTCATACGTGAAATTTTATTTGGTTTTACAATTCGAAATTATTGATTATTTGCGTAGTTGGTACAATTAATTAAATAACATACATCATAATATTACAATTTTAACCTCTTATTGGTCGACGACGTCGTTTTCTATTCAATTTTACACGTCCACTAGTTCTTAAATTTGCTTTCTTCCTTGTACAAGAAATAAAATATAGTACTATATTATCCATTAGTGAAACACTTCTTTAATTTGAGGAGAATAGAAAGCATTAAGGACGGACATGGTCGCATGGGGTTTTTGTCTTTGCTTTAACCGAGGTGATGTGGACATCGTTTGCCCTTTCTATTCGAGGCATTAGGGCGTAGCCCAACACCTCACCTATTGCTCCTATGAGGCAACGCAACCTTCAGCAACCTTGTAGCATCATCACTTCGAAGCATCCGGGAGTGGCCTTATCCATAGTCACACCAAATGGACCTCTTGAAATCGATGGGGTCCAACTTCTGATGCCTTCAACAAGTGGTAATCTCAACACATTTAGCAATGTGTGAAATGATATGACATAATTTGTTTGAAACAGGGTGTGAAAAACGTGTCTGCCGACTGGCATGTGACATCATTGAGTTTGTCATGTGAGCTATTAGATGAACTCATGTGTCAAGCATCCTTAGGATCTCATCTACTCCTCTTTGACAAGTACTCAATATGTGTGTCAATTGGAGGGTAACTTAATCTAGAGTCATATAAATTATACTCGACTTTCGTATTCCCGTACTTTCATGTTTTCCCCGCACTCAAATATTGTTAGTATTTTAACATGCGCACCAGAGTGCATATGATTGTTGTACCTCCGGCTTTGGCATGATGGTTTGCTCTTGTAACTTGTGTATCCAAGTGTGCAGGTAACATATAAATACATTACAAAGGAATTAAAATTTGTTAAAGTTGATAGCCCAAAAATAATTAACAAAAAGGAGATGAATTTGTTTTTAATTTTTTTTTTTTTTAAGAATTAATCTAAATTCAAGTAAGTGAAGAATAAATTAATTAATTCAAATAATAAGCGCAAATATGAAAGTAATAAATAAAAGGGAAGAAAAGATGCAAACGATACAATTGTGGAGGTTCAATTTAAAGTAATTATCTACGTCATCCGTTATCAAATTCTCCGGCACGAGTAATGCATTTTCACTATGTAGATTGACTTATGGTGCAATCCAACCCTTTACAACGCTTTTGGTGACTTACAAATAAGGAATATCAATCCTTATATAATATCGAGTTTTGCAGGACCTCAATATGACCCACATGGTGACTTACAACAAGGAGCGTCGATCCTTATACTATTGAACTTTCACATGACCTCAATACGATCCACAAGTTTTGGAGCAATGATTTTACAATGAATTCTCTTTTAATAAATGATACAAATAAATTAAGTATTAAGAGAGATTAACACTTCAATGAATAGTAATAAATAATAGCTCAAGTGTTAGATGAATTTTTTTGATGAATATGATAATTAAAAATTTGATTCAATCAATCAAAATTTTTCGATGAGAAGATGCAGAAGAAATAAATACAATGTAAGTTCAAAAATCTTCTCAAAA
>CAIGRN010059388.1:0-10424 GCA_903798345.1 Fraxinus anomala
TTCTTTTTAATATAAAAGTGTTAATTATTTAAATATTTAAATTGTGCTACACTTGTGAAAAAATGATTATGTTGAAGGGTTATAGTATAATTAGTTGTCTAGAGCCTCTAAATTTTTAGGGACGATATTACCTATATACATCTATCCAATATTTATATTACAAAAAATAAATCGTCACTTCATAATATTAATGGCTATCAAATCAAGCATTATTATTAATGAGTATTAAATGCTCTTAAAAAGGGATCACTGAGGGTAAATTGAATATTTCACACCAAAAAGTGATATTTTTAGCACCATTAGTAAAAGTGTTAATTATGGTGTACTTTTCAAATTTAGTGACATTTATGAAAAATTTTCTATTTTTATTGTGCGGACGAATTCTTTTTAATATAAAAGTGTTAATTATTTAAATATTTAAATTGTGCTACACTTGTGAAAAAATGATTATGTTGAAGGGTTATAGTATAATTAGTTGTCTAGGGCCTCTAAATTTTTAGGGACGCCTTGATATTACCTATATACATCTATCCAATATTTATATTACAAAAAATAAATCGTCACTTCATAATATTAATGGCTATCAAATCAAGCATTATTATTAATGAATATTAAATGCTCTTAAAAAGGGATCACTGAGGGTAAATTGAATATTTCACACCAAAAAGTGATATTTTTAGCACTATTAGTAAAAGTGTTAATTATGGTGTACTTTTCAAATTTAGTAACATTTATGAAAATTTTTCTATTTTTATTGTGCGGACGATAGTACTGGATCAAGTCGAGCGAAATTGAACTAGTCAATTTAGCCAGATTTTATTAGAGACCCGTTTGATTCAATTTAAAAATTTAATTAAAGTCAACAATTAATTTTTAATATATATTATATTCACAACCTTTCAACCATATATTACATTAATTTTTATTTAAAATATGATTTTTATTATATAAATCAAGCATGGTCTAAAATATTATTACTACTGTCTATAGTTCTTATTTGATTTAGTTAAAAAATTAAAATTAATAATTAATTTTAATAACATATTTTACAAAATATATAACTTTTATTAAATTTTTAACACACATTAAATTAATTTTTATCTAATTTATTAAAAATTTAATTTTTAGTTAAATCAAATAAAGGGATAAGATTGGAAAGTGGTCGGTTCTAGACACTTGTTGGTTGGGTCCTACACCTACAATCCAAAAACCCAAATTTTATTTATTTATTTATTTTTGTAAAAATTAGTTTTTTGATACAGTGATACTTGAGAGTTGAAAAGCCATTAATTGAGTAACTTGACTTAAAAATGTAGACTCTATGTTAGGGCTAGGTGTGATGCGTTAGGAAAAGAACATCTGATTTGACTTGAAAATACAGACTATATAGGTTAGGGCTATGCGTGAGAAGCGGGGGAAAAAATTGCTTATGGAGAGGGGCGTGGAAAAGTCAATCAACTCCATTTTTGATCGCCTAATTAAACAAAAATAATTTTTAATGTTCTTATTAAAATAACTATTTGAAAATTTTCATAATTACAAATGTTTAAAAATGCAATTTCAAAGTTAAAAATCATATGCTCATATTATGACTTCTAATAAATAGAGTCATATTAAGTCACAAATCATATAAATTAACAATTGCATATCACACAATTTATGAATCATAGACACATATTTGACTACAAATCAAATAATTAATAGTTCACAAATTATTTATTAATCATCAATCATACAATTATCTGATCACGGTTACTTCGGCTAGATTTTTCTCACCCCGCTTCATCCTATTCCACCCCCATCTCTTCTATCACGGCAAATTCCTTAGGACTATCCCACCCCACTCCATGCCACCCCGTCCCACCACATCATTTCTATTCCAGCCCTTCAAATCTATAGCTGATCCCGCGTCACTTTAGTGCCATCGCGTTCTCCTCGACCACCACATCCACCATCACTCCTCCAATTATCTTTCTCCAAACACCCATCCCGACGAAGGCAATAACAACAATTATGACACCACCACCACCTCATCCTCCTCTCGCACCACCACCTCCTCCGGGGTCACCTTCTACGCCACCACTCCCTTGGTCTATGTTTTTATTTGTTAAAAAATAGCCACGTGAAGGCATGTTATCGCATAGGGATCATGTCAGAAGGAGCCCCCACAAAGTTCTGTGGATCGGAATGAAGTTGCTTCCACGCCATCTCCTTAGCGACATTAGTCTCAAGAGTATCGTCGTGGCTGCCAGAGTTGCCATTGAGGCGAAGGCGTGGCCACTTTCCTTCTCTATGATCTGTAAGAGAGTGGAATATGAGAAGTCTATTGCTAAGGTCTCTTGTGTGTTGATTACGGCGACAGGGTCGGACACTGGCGATGGCTAGAGTTGGTTTTGTATAGAGACTTGATCCCTATAGATAGAGATTGGAGATGTTTTTGGTTGCTTTTTTGGGGCCTTGTTAAGTGTGAGTAGGATTAAAATATGGGAATTTTTTATTAAAAAAAAAAACTAGTACATGATTTTTAAATTGGAAATCGAAAAGTAGCGTTCAAGGAAATTCTTTCTAATTATTAATAGTCTTAGAATATGACGGAGATGAATTTAGTAACTTGAATATGATAAAAAAAAAAAAAGTTTATTAAATAACTTATAATTCATGACTGCATAATATTATAAACTTTGTTATAATAACGAAGATGGTCCAATATTTAAAAACTTGGGTATAGTACTGGCATAAGTGAAATAATAAGCTAAATATGATACCGAACATCTCATTATGGTATTACTAATGTCGAATATTATACTAAAAGAAATATGACATAATAATGTCAAGTTATACTAGGAGGAGGTATAAGCATAACTATCTAGTATAACATTGAACTCAATGATATAATACTATAAACAATATGTATTATACTAGAGAAATATAGTTATATACAAAATATCTCCGGTAAAATGCTCCAAGAAGGTACAATGATACCTTTTATAATATAAATGTCTCGTTTGTCTTGGTATAATACTATGAAATGTTAGTATGATACTAAACTTATCATCAATGCCTTTGACAGTACTAGAGTGTCATGGTATAATATCAAGATAAGTTAGTATACCATGAACCAAAAAAATAGTATAATTCCGTACAGTCATGATAAAGATGTGTTAATAAATAATATAAATCCATAATTGGTCAGTATCATATCTAGCTCGAAAGACATGCCTCTAAGAGAATTCAAACATTTCTACACTAAACACATTTTGAAATTAAATTTTGGGTATGCTTGTTGTTGATGAGTAAAAATGACGTGACAAATTTATATCAACTTAAGATGAATTTAGTATGATAATTGATGTAATATAGTAAAATAAAGGAGTAATTCTTACTAAAAATAGCTATGAAGTGTGTTACAAAAAATTCATTAAGTTTGACCTTTTGGAGGGGATCATTATAGGCGTTTTATCAAGTAATATGTTGTCCCTTGTTACATCAGTTATAGTATCAACCTCGAAATGTGTCCAACTGCTCCAATTTGAAGCGTTCTGACTGACTATTAAGTTCAGCCCAACAAGTCATCATTCCACTTAGGTCATAGTTGAAGCCTAGATCATGATTGTCAATTATCTAGGCAATCATTATTTTCTTCTAATCGATGAATGTGGAGGTGTTACGTCAAGGTGACACTCTTCCTTTCAGGAGTGGTTTCTGGGATAGTGGTGAAATCATTAGGAGATATCCTTTCAGGGAGGTAATGATGATATTTTTGAATGATGGAGGTGCTTGGCCAAGCTCGTTGGACCAGTTCCTGGTCAAACCTCGTAAGGTATTTGATTTTTTTTTCATGCACTCCTTGTTGAAAAAATAATTTGTCATATGGGCCTACATATACGGTTATGTGTCAAAGGTTTTCTTAAGGTTAAGTCCATTGAAAGTAATATGATAGGGGTTAAAGTTAGTGGAAATTACATGATTCCGAGCATTTCAAATTCAAAATCCAAAATTCAGGTGATAATATTTTATAATCAGAAATCAGGCATTGAACTAATAATTAAATATTAATTATTTTAATTACGGCTAATAATTAAATATTAAGTTTGTTGAATACATGGGGCACGTTTCCTTAAATATCATAATTCAAATTACTCATTATCTTTACTTCTATTATTATCCAAATTCATTCTCTCAAACTCCTCCCCCACGACTCCACACGATATCACCGTTGAGTTTGCTCCTTATTCCGATCATGTCAATTGTATTTTATACTTCTCATCTCTATATTATCAACATAATCTCTTCCATTCATCATGTCTTCTATTATCTTAAAAAAATCGAAGAACCCGAAGTCGAAGTAAAATGCAAAAGTGAAGGATGTAAAAAAGGGAATCAAGATAGAAGACACGCCACAAAGAAGAAGTAAGAGGAAGATTGGGGAAAGCCATAAACAAACCCCCACCGAAAAAGTAGAGGTCGTCTGTGACCATGCGAAAAGTGCCCTCGAACAAAGGTAATTTCGATTTTTTTTACTTGAGTTATATGTATGTATTCAAAAATTGATGGGTATAAAGTATTGAAGATGTATTGGACATTTTTGACTTTATTCGGTTCAATTTCATTAGTGATTGGAATGGGTTAGGGTTTCTATTTGAATAATTTGTTTTATGGAAATTGATTTGTTTTTTTAAATTTTATGAATGATATGTGTCCTAAAGATAAAGAGTTCGTATGTGACCATGATATCCGAATATGACCAATGTTGAATATATGATTTGAATGCGTACCATTCTCTAGTATGTGACCTTATTCACATGATTATATACCAATATAATATATGTGATCTAATTTAGTTTCATTTCCAATGTGTGACTTGATTGCACATGATTATATATATGTGATCGATTGAAAATACTAAAGGTGACATGATTTTAATCATTGTGTATCATTTTATCTATATGTGACCATGTTGAGATTTCAGTGAGCTCTTTAAAAAGAGAATGATATAGAGATATAGAGAGAAAAAGGAGAGGATAAGTTGTTAAAAATTAGGCAAGTGGACTGAGTTTTTTGGGAGTGAGACGGAATTGTAGAAGGTGTATGTAAGGCGGGTTAGGGTGGTGATGAAATTTTCAAATACACAGGTGTGTTGGGGGTGACAGAGTTTATTAGTTTTTTGCAAGTTATTTACTTAATTTATTTATTAGCTTGAAAATAAGTAAAATAAAAGAGTAGGGATTAAAAAAAGAGGTTTCATAAATACAAATAATGTAATAGCATTTGTAACTCTTGTTTTGTTTCCTTATTGAATGTCTATCCAAATTTATAGATTTATTTCAAATTTTTAGCAAGTGTTTTATTCTGCTGAAATTATCTTAATAGTAATTTGCGTTCACATTTTGTATGCAGCACTTGAAATGAACAGATAGTATGAACGTTTTATAAATGTAAGGGTCTCATGAACAATTTTCTTATGAATGATATGTGACCTAAAGATAAAGAGTCCATATGTGACTAAAGTTTTTATGAATATGTGGCTTGAATGCATACCATTCTATATGTCCGTGATCAGATTCACTTGATTATATAAATGTGTGTGTGTGTGTATGACCCGATTTAGTTTCCTCTCCAATTTGTAACCTGATTGTACAAGAGTACATATATGTGACCTGATTTTAAACATTGAGTATCATTTTCTCTGTATGTAAATCATATGTATTGTGTCGTTCCAAACAAGTTTTTATCATTTTATCATTCCAAATACTTAATGTAGGTCTGAAAGCACATAATATCAGAAGACAGTTTCCAGGCAATATTACAACTTCAGTGAGAAAGAGTGTTCTTACCACCATCAAAACAAATTTAAGTCAAGCACATAAACGTATATTGATAGAGAACATGCTTTGCCCATTTCCTGGATTGCCATGAAAGCATAATTCAATCACAGTTGATTCACTACATTCTTTTTAGATAGAGGGGGAAGTGATTGTTATAGAGTGGAACTTGATATTACATTTGTAAATGAAGTTGATGATTGGATTTGTAACTTTAATAAATATTGCGCAGATATTTGTCTCTTTTAATATTTTATGTTCAATGGAAGTGATTGTAACAAATATTAACATGTAGGTGTAAGGTCTGATTTGCAATTCATGAATGCAACAAGTTTCGGTTAATAATACATTGTTCTTTGATTCATATTATTGTCAAGGGTCATAGATTTGGTGGAAATGTCACAAATTTGTATGCTCGGGTCTAAAATGTGATGTGGCTGCAACCATAACTATTTATCTTTTTCTAATGTCTGGTGTGATTCTCCAAGTCACTTGTTTGATGTCTTGTGACTAAGTGAAAATAAACACATGACATATGTCATATGTCACAGCACGAGTTTCTGATGTCTGGTGTCTAAGTAATAACATACACCTAAGGTATGTCTAATGTGTCTAAGTAATTGTCACATGCCGGTCACATTTCACAGTACACCTGTCTTTTGGAAAATATCACATGTTATAATAAACACGTCACAGTTCATAATGTATAGGGCATAAATGGTCATGTATATATGTCACACTCCATAGGTTACAAATATTTATCAAATGCTGCTGATGAGGTCACAATCTGTATCTTATGGTCAAGTATATATGAATAGATAAGTTATGTAACTCAGGGTACAACTGGTAATGCATATTGTAATCTAGTCATGTCACATTACACATGCACATGATAATCAATCAGGTTGATGCCGATTTCCTAGCAGTTTTCAGATTGTCAAGCATACATGTATATGTATATATGTTCTGCAAGGCAAGTCACACACACATATCACAAAGTTATATATTATTTTTTTTAGTATATTATGCTCAATTTATAGAGTTTAAACAGAGGTCACATATTATTATAATCAGATCACATTTTAGTCGATAGAGTTCAAATTTTTTTTAAAGTTGTTTCCTCGTCAAGTCACAAATTTGATTTAGATGTTACTTGTACTAGTGAAGTACTAACATATCACAAATTCATATGCACAAGTCATTGATAAATTATTTACCATTAAAACACAACTAAATAGATTTCATGTCTCAATTGCACAATTAAAAAGACAATGGACACATTTAATTATAACTGTGTTATTTTAATAAATATTTCAATTACAAGAATATGATATATCTATAATTTAACTGTATCATCAATTGATTTCCAATTACTTGGTGGTCTCTGTGATTTTGATTTCATATGACCAAACTAGAGCATCTTATGTGGTTGTGACAATGTCCTTCACAACGTCAAAATTGAACTATTGGCTTCATTTCTCTAAATGATCTCTTCAACGAACATCTATGCACGTACACCATTTCTGCAGATTAAAATTAATATCAATATTGGCCTCATGATGAAAATAATACAATTCAAAGTTAATATAGAACTGACAATAATAAAATAAAGTAACATTTTTAAATAAGTCACATATGACAAAAATGTATGTCACAATAGATAAAACACAGGTCACATATTTTTCCTTCATATTTCATTATACACACTACACGCATAAGTCACATATATAGATTGCAGGTCATAAAACAAAATTATGTAAGTGTATTAGTCAGTATTATATGATTTATCCGACTAATTTCAGTTTCAACTTTTACGTACAGTAACATGTAATGAGAAATATCAAATCGTGATGAAAGCATTCAAGTTGTGACCAAAATATTTGGAATGGTTACCTGGAATATCTTCTCCATTGCTGATCAGAGTTTCTGTTGCCAGTAAATTAGTGTTTTTGTTGAACCTGTGACGAGAAAAATAATGTCTTGACTAGAACATTCAATTTGAGAACAAAATATTTGAAGCGTTTACTTGGAATCTATTCTCCAGCGACGATCAAATCTTATGTAGTCTGCATTAGATTTTTCCGTTGAACCTGTGACGAGAAAAATCAATTCGTGGCAACAGTATTAGAAGCGATTACCTGAAATCTCTTTTCTTTCTACAATCAAAATTTTTGGGGCCTACAATTCAATTTTTTGGTGAACCTGCAATACAATTAGATCATAGATAAAACAAAAAATGTGACTGAAATCTTCAATTGTGACTTGAACATTCAATCTGTGGCCAAAAATAGTGGATTATTACCTGGATTTTCTTCTCCAATGACGAGAATCTATGATTCGTTAGTTGAATTGACCGATTATTTTCAGTACATCAAATTGATTAGAAAATATGAGACAAGAAATTTCAGTTTGTGATGAAAATCTTCGATTTGTGACAAAAATCAATTGAAATTGTACACTTTGTCTTTTCCGACAACTGAAAGGGGTTCTATATCGTGCAAATTTGAATTTCTAGTGAATCCGTAATTTTGGGAGGTGAATTTGTATTGTAAGGAGTCTTATTATAGAATGAAAGCACGCTTAGTTGTAGGAAACGAATGAGTTGTGATTTTTTCCCTTAAAGTTATTAGGCTTTAGACATCTAATATAGTATGGATCTAATTATGTGTAGAGACCTAATTTCTTATTTCTATTTTATGATGGGTCAAAATAGAAATATAGAGAGATACATTAGGGTTATGGTCATAGGCAGATTGAGAGGGGGACAATGCTCCAGTCCAATAGCAAAGAAGTGTACAAAAAGAAAGAAATTTTAGCCCAAGACCATGGTAAAATCAAAAGGAACAAGAATATAGCCTAGTACAAAAAATAATTTTAGCCCAACTAAGTTTATTCCCAACTCAAGCCCAATATTAAATTATTATCCTAATGGAAATTTAGTTTAAGACTTTACAACAATTACATATTTATTTTATTCACAATCATGATATTCAAATAACTTGTTATCAAATTAGGTACTTTATTTCATATGTATTTAACTATTAGGGGGTGAACACGCGTTGTATGTTAGTTGGTTAATGTTAAAAATAACTGTATTTAGAAATGATAGGATGATGTGGATAGAACATCGAGCCATAAATAACAGTTTGATGTATAACTTTCAACATTTACTACCATGTATGATTCTTTGATAATAAAATGAGCGATTTTTAAATATATCTTGAACAATTCAATTTACAGTTGATCATATTTTGACTTGCTTCAACCTTTTTTTTGTGGGTTTGTAGGTTGAGTTGAGTGGGCCTTGCTTGGTGTACAGGGTCCTGTATACAGGCCCTGTACAAGGGGCTTAATCCGAGTGGGGTAGGGGGTTGGAATTTCACGAAGTTGCATACAACCACTATAGGATTCTCTTTTGAATGGGACAAATTGAGAACTGTATTTTGTCATCTTTATTTTCTATTACAGAAATTATTGACAGAACAAAATTAATGAAGACAATATTAAAACAATCGAGCAACAATTGGCTTTCTTTCCTTCATCAAAGATATATAACAATATAACTGATCAAGAAATGAGCATTAAAAGTAATACAAAAAGTAAAAGATAAAGCATCTTATTGACTTAATTAGATTATATATAATTGCAATCCATAAGAATCAAAATAAAAAGAATAATGTAACATAGTAATCGGTATCATTATTTCTTTACTTAACATATTGAAGTTGTTCACTAATCAAATTATCACTTGCCCATATGTATTAGTATGTATGTAGTTGGTCATTTAGTTATAAAGATCTCTTCATGTGATAGAGATACTTTACAATTCGGAGTCAATAGCTTTTTGTACAAAACAATATGTCTATGAGTTTTTGGTGGCCAACAGTACATGGAATTTAGGAAAGAGAAATGAAGTTAGTGGGTTTAGGTATGGATTTGGACATTCTCTAGTCAAAGTAGTTCCTCGTTACTAGCATAAGTATGGTAATGGTAGAATTAATTTTTATTTTTTGTTGAATTACATTATATTAAAATTATGGCAATTGAGTTACCTAAATTGAATGTTTCCTCTGCAATCTATTCAAGGAATTCAACATCACGGGGACTGACATGGCTCGTAATTTGTGCAGCTGCGGATGTTGGGATGTTGAGTTTAGACTGGATTTCAAAATTTTTATGTCTTGAGAAGAAGATGCATTTACCAAATTATTGAAGTATTAAGGATGCGAAAACCATGCTTAGAAAACCTAAGGGCCTGTTCTCTTTGGTGTTTTCGGGCCGTATTCTGTTNTGTTTTCGGGCCGTTTTCTGTTTTCGATTTTTCAGAACGGTGAAAACTCGTTCTCTTTCCCATTTTCGAAAACGAATTTTTGAAAACACAAAAAATATTTGTACACAAAATGAAAAATGGCCAAAAGTTGTTTTGGACGTTTTTAGGCCAAAACACCGAAATAAGTTGAAAACACGGGAAACCGGCAAAATGAAACAAACCACAGCTCCACACCATCTTCAACGATAACAGTTCCACGCCGACACCTTCTACTTCAAATTCGACCACTATTCCGCCTGACTAACCACCAGATTTCCACACCATCAACATGT
>CAIGRN010059407.1:0-27167 GCA_903798345.1 Fraxinus anomala
ACACTATGGGGAGAGGAAGAGGGAGATGGGTGACAGCAGTGGTGGTGGGGGAAGTCCAATTTCTTTCTTCTTTTTTAAATAAATTCTTCTTTTCTTTTTTTGGCTTCACATAAAGTGATTGTGTAATTTTCAATTCATTGAATATCCATCGTCATGTGAGAGACGTACGATACTTTTAATGAAATTTTAGGGACGGTGGCTCTATTAGGTCCAGAAGGCTTCGATTTTAAAGTTGGGATCTGTTTGTCTGAAGAAATTTAATGTGAACACAAGTGCACATTTATGATTAGATTGGTACCACGTGTAATCATGGTTTAAAAGAACTATTAGAGGCTTACGCCTCGAATCACGCCTCATGTGAGACTATCATAAAAGGCTTCAAAACCCATATATTTGAGGCCAGTTGTGAGGCTTACGCCTTAACCTAGCAAGGCTTACGTCTCAAGCCAACTAAGTTGTTTGCTCATTTGCCTTGCATTTTTCAAATATTTCACTATTGGCCTTAGCTTTTTCAGTTTTTTGGTATAATCTAAAATGTTTATCATGTTCTTTATTTTTCTTTTTCTACCATCAAAGAAGGAAAATAGGAAGAAGAATACTCCATTGCAATTGGAGTTTGATGACAGAATGAAAATAAACTTGTAATGAGGATGATGATATAAATGATTCCCTTAAAGATCATATTAGTCGTGAAGGTGTAAGAATATTTTGAGTAGTCAAATTTTTTTAACTGATTACTAATTTGAGAATTTATTGTTTTCTATTTTCTTGATCTATTTTATATCTGTTTGCTAGTTAGACTTCTAATTTTGTTATACCTTTAATTATTTTGAGTAGTCAAATTTTTTTACATGATTATTATGTTTTTTTTATATATTTTGATTTATTTATCGTTCTATCGCTTACTTCTCGCCTCACGGAGATAAAACACTCTTGTACCTGATTAAGCTTTTTTAGATATTGGGTGTAATTTTCTTTATTCTTGTACTCTTTAAGGCTTTCTTAAAAACAGGAGGTTATATAAACAAATCAGTTATTTCCTTATCAAAATTCACAGTACAACTTCCAACATATTTATACTTATAAGCAAAACAAGGATTCAACTTTTCACCTCAAGCCATGTTGGCAGGGATGAGATTCTTAAGAAACTCATTGAATCCAATGAGTTGACATTATAACTCAGGAATATGACCAATTTTTAGCAGTACCTTGTATTTTAGTGACTGACAATTGCTTGTTCTTCTTTAGTCACCTTGAAAAAAGGAAAGGGATTGTGAAATTTTTTTAGGTAGCCTTTAGGAGTAGATTTAGTCAAGCCTTAACATAACCACAAATGGCATTCAAGGCATAAACTTCTAGGCTTTTAATGAAAATATTAAGTGAGGTGCAACTTGAGGCGTAAGCCTCAAAAGTTTTTTAAACCTGAGGAAAGTAATTCGTATATTATTACTCTCAAATCAATCATGAAAAGTATATTCTTTACCCTTCCCTGTCCCTAGCAGTCCCTCTTCTCGTTGGTAATGAAGTTCTCAAAAGTTTTTTTTTCAAGCTGGATCTATCTGTAACAGTTATTTGTGTTGAAACATTAACTGATGAAAGCCCTTAAGCTGTTAGTCATCACGATGCCGCCATCTTTAATCTGATCTGCACTTTCGCATCTCCTTAGCTTCTTTTTTAGGATTTTAGTAGTTGGTTTCTCCATTTAGGATATTTTTGCATTTCTTTGCAATCAAGCCTAGATACGCTTGGATTTCATTGTGATGAGGTCTGAAACCTTACATTCATATTTTTAAGTTTTTGGCTTTTGCTGCAGGTGTTTTCACAGAACTTATACAGCAGATGCAAGTTAAAGGTGTGCAGGTACTATTGAGATTCCTAGCTTGTTAGGTTTCGAGTGGGGTTTCCTTTTTCCTTGTGGGGGAATATGTTCACTGACTTTTGGTTTTCCCAATCTTATATATATAACATCATATGAAATATAACCAGTTGAAACTTGTTCAAATTTTATGTTACCAGTAAAATTGGTATCTAATTAAGTGGTAATTGTATAATTTTCCAAAAATTTGCTAAACCAGCAATTTGGGAATATTCTAATCTATACCTTTCCCCTATTTGATCATTATGAAGCAGAATATTGAAAAAACAAATTAGTAAGCCCCTATTTGACGGGTATTAAAATCAGATTTTTAGTAGATTTTGATAAAAGTTGATGGAATGTGTAGTTAAAAACTGTGGACTCTGTAAAATATGTGTTTGAAATTAATTGTTGACTTAGACTTATATTAAGATCTAGATTTTGATCATCTCCAAACAGGGGCTACTAGGAATAAACTCTTCTACAGTAAGACTGTTGCACTCCCTTTTCTTTCTTAGTAGTTTAAATTATGAAAATACTTCAATGTATCGTAATTTCAGTAGCATCAGTTTAGAATGGTGAAATGTATTGAAGTAATCTAAGAAGAGTGGCCATAGCTTACTACGATGTTTGCCAGGTCAAATCAGTTGAGTTGTTAATTCAAATCATAGAAAGTTGCATGCTAATAATAATGTTATCATTTATATTGATTATTTTCTGGTTGTGGCATGTAAAAAGTTTGATGTTAGTCTGTGCTGCTTCATGACGTTTAGCATAGGCTTGATATATGTTTGTCAACGTGTCAATTTATGACTGGTATAACATTCTTCATTTATTCATTTTACCTCTGAAATGAACAATAGCAGAAAGAACATTTTCTTTGGGCGACGTCTCTTTTTTTATATATAAAACAGAAAAAAAAAACTAAAAAATCATCAATCCTGTTTTTTAGTAAAGTATACTTTACCAATCTTAGCCCTCCATCCACCAATAGAATGCTTCCATATCATCTTTTGGTACATTTTCTTTTTCATAAAATAGAAAATTTGTTTGACATGTCCCCCAAACTACCTTTTGTAAAGAATCAGCACAACCCATTAAAAAATCCGTTTCACTCATGATCCCATACACAATTATGTACCTGGTACTGTTACCACCTCCATGCCAACACATGTCAATGTCAACAGTCATGATCTCACTATTGCTGTCCCTGGCTCCCTGCTAAGCCTCCAACACCTTCAAACCCATAGATGATCGAACTATTTAACCCAAAAATTAAGTGCCAGTAATCATTAAATCATAGAACTCATTGCAGAAGACTGGAAGCTGCTTCCTAAGGATGAAAATGGAAGAAAAACGATGACCTCATCAAATGAAAAAAATGAAGGTTTCAATAATAAAGTAATTCTAGCCTCTTTGAACCCAGTTTATATGAATTATTTGAAACTTTAGATTTAATAACCTAATGTACTATTTTAGGGTAATTAAATGAATAAACCAAGAAAAATAAGAATAATTACCATTAATCTAAGATATTATTTTAATGATCAAGATTATTTGTTGTAAGTTTATTGAATTTTCATTAATTTTCTGAATTTCTATATGCAAAAGAGAAGTTGGCTCTCTCTCTCTCTCTCTGAAAATTTTACAATCAAGGGGAAGAGTGTTAGGCAATTACTGTATGAGCATAGATAAAAAGATGAAAACATTCTGTGTGGAGATAGCACGAAGATTTTGGTGCCTTGTGTAACTCAATGGAAATATCTCTGAACCACTCTGAGCATGTTTGGTATGTTGATAGTTTAGTTATTCCGAAGCTAGATGTAGATAGAAGATTCCTCTGTTCGAGTCAATAATATGATTTAAAGAAGATATATGGCTCTATAATGAGTATTATCTTCTCCCTTTTGTTCTGCTGCTTTTTATTTTTTTCTCTTCCCTTTTTTGTTGTTCTGTTGTGTGTACGGCCACACGGTGTTTTCAGCAGTAGGTGATTGGGTTATTTTTGTTTGCTGCCTTTTTCTTCTATAGTTCTCCTTTGCTACTGTTTCCAATAAAAGATCATGTTTCCTCACTCAATTATGTGATGTGCAAGCAGGTTGAGGAGTTGTATTCACTGGATCTTGATTCTCTAAACAACCTAAGGTAAATCCATTAATGCACCTCCTGTTGTCTAATTTATTTTGCACTTGCTCACATCTTTGGACTTTTCTCTTTCTATTTCACAATTTACAGACCTATATATGGCCTAATATTTCTTTTCAAATGGCGTCCCGGTGAAAAGGATGATCGACTTGTGATTAAGGATCCAAACCCAAACTTGTTTTTTGCCAGCCAGGTCAGTTTCCGTGCAATGATACAATTGTAACTGCTGGACGAATAAATGCAATTCTGAACCACAGTAATATTACTGATTAATTATAATTACAGGTGATCAATAATGCATGTGCAACGCAAGCAATCCTGTCAATTCTGATGAACAGTCCAGATGTTGACATTGGCCCAGAGCTTTTGGCCCTGAAAGAATTCACCAAAAATTTTCCACCTGAGCTCAAAGGTTTGGCTATCAATAACAGCGAAGCAATTCGCACTGCACATAATAGCTTTGCAAGACCCGAGCCATTTGTACCTGAAGAGCAGAAATCTGCTGGAAAAGATGATGATATCTATCATTTTATAAGCTATATACCCGTTGATGGTGTTCTGTACGAGCTCGACGGATTGAAGGAGGGACCCATCAGCCTCGGACAGTGTCCAGGTGGGCAAGATGATATCGGATGGTTAGAAATGGTACAGCCCGTGATTCAAGAACGCATCGAGAGGTATTCCCAGAATGAAATACGGTTCAACCTAATGGCGATTATAAAGAACAGGAAAGAGATGTATACAGTAGAGCTCAAGGATCTCCAGAGGAAGAGGGAAAGAATCCTCCAACAACTGGCGGCCTTCCAGTCAGAGAGGATGGTAAATAGCAGTAACGTGGAAGAGCTGAACCAAACTCTTTCAGAAATCAATGCTGGGATTGAGGCTGCTACTGAGAAAATATTGATTGAGGAAGAAAAGTTCAAGAAATGGAGAACGGAAAATATTCGCCGGAAGCACAATTACATTCCCTTTTTGTTCAACTTTCTGAAGATCCTTGCTGAAAAGAAACAGTTGAGACCACTCATAGAAAAGGCCAAACAGAAAACAACCGAATCCTAGATTAATCTGTGCACTGCTTAGGTGAAATGTTCTTGTGTGAATTTGGAAATGTTTGCATATTCATCTTAGGATCTGATGTTACTGCCCCTTGTTTATCTTTACTGTATCTCATGGATACAATATGTATTGAACTTGTCTACCTAGAAATTTATACAACTTTGGAAGATATCAAAATGCAATTTTTGTCTATTGTTTATTCCTTTGCTGAAGTAACAATGGTATAATCTTGCCATGCCAGAGATGAAGTATTTTGGCATTTTATCTCGTATGGAGGTAATCATTTTTCAATGAATAATGCTATTCATCAGCTGTGGTGATGACCAGTGATGTTGCTACATTGCCAAATGAAGTCGAGATGTAATTTTATTCATTTGATAATGTGGTGACAGTGATATCATTGTTATAGAGTGCTATTCGTGAACGCTATGTAATTTTATTCATTTGATAATGTGGTGACAGTGATATCATTGTTATAGAGTGCTATTCGTGAACGCTATTGATGCATAGCATCACACATTTTTTGAGGATAGAATTTTTGAAAATAAATTTTGTGAAAAATGATTTTTTCGAAGAATGTATAATTAAAAAGTAGGAAAATATCACAGATTCACGTACAAAAGGGAGAATATACAATTAAAAATGAATTTTAAAAAAATTCTGCCATACATATGCTAAATGTAAAACTACACAAAGCTGGAAGGATTACAAGTTAGAAGTATCTGTTTTTATTTTGCTCATATATGATTCTTATTTTTATTCAAATTTTTTTTTTTTTTTTATACTCAGGTGTTCACTTTCGACGACTAATCTTGGGGTCTGCGATCTAGCCCCTCATCATACAGACCAGGTAAACTGCGGGATATGCCCCAAACTGGTCAGGGTCCAAGAACCCCCCAACTGAGTGTCAAAGTGCCGAACGGGTCAAACCCATATTGCATCTTGCCTTTCAGGAGAACTTCTGTCTTCCAGGAGAGAGCATGTCTTCCAAGAGCCTCCATGATTCGAACCCTCGACCTATGATCTGTCAGCATTGAAGAGTCTCATTCTTTGCTAGTTAGGATGTGCCCGGAGGGGCTATTCAAATTTATTTTTAATTATACATATTATAGATCTATAATTATTTTCAACTTTTCAATCATATATTTCATTAAATTTTATTAAAATTTACTGAAAATGCTAAAATCAAACACAGGTTCTCAGCTGGAATGAAATTTGACATTTTTACTTTAAAAAAACTAAGGCGGGGGGGGTGGGTGGGAAGCTAAACCTCACAATAGTGGGAAGCGGGCCCCTCACTACTGTGAGAGGATGTACACCATGGTACAAGGGGGCAAAATCCAAAGGTAAAAGGTGAGTAGTAAAATGTCTTCTTAATTGCACCCACCCTTTTTCTTTTTATGCAGCGATTCAAGCTTCAAGGACGCCCAAGAAATTATCTTTCACGCCATCGACAAATTTAGGTGCTTTGGTTTCGGGCTTTCTTTTTCTTTTTCCAGTTTTGTTCTTTTTCATATCCAGTTTCTGCTCTGTGCGCTTTAAGCTTTCAATTGTTCCTGTACTTAACTTTTGGTCGATTATCCTTTGGCTAGGAAGTTGCTTTCTGTATATTTCTCTCCTTTTATTGATTTCTGTTGGATTTCACGTTGTGGGGTTAAGGGTAACAATTGAAATCCGCATTGTGAAAACATTAACATAAAGAGCTTCGGCAACTCTCTTAACCAGATTGACCTTTCAAGATGGAATCTAATATTCAATAATTGGTGAATGTATGAAACAAATTTGTATTGGGAAAAAACGACTTGAATTTGCTCGGTGAAATGTGTGGTAGGCAGAGAATATTTGTTTTATCAAGTAAACTGATGACATAGCTTGTAACACTATACGAGATTTATGTCCTCAAAATTTTCAGTTTGTTGATGCATAATAAGGTAGGTAATGGTTATTATCATGCAAGTTATTGA
Source organism: Fraxinus anomala (assembly GCA_903798345.1). Taxonomy (NCBI): domain Eukaryota; kingdom Viridiplantae; phylum Streptophyta; class Magnoliopsida; order Lamiales; family Oleaceae; genus Fraxinus; species Fraxinus anomala. Next base: position 7,021 of record CAIGRN010059407.1, read on the forward strand.
TCAAAGATTAAGTTATGTTTCTCAAACTAGTTGTATATTGCCCGCGATTTGTTTTTCAATTAGCTTAGTCATAGTCTTTGATGCTCTTGTTTTCGCTTTTCTTACTTTAATTTGTTTCATTCCTTCACATGGACAAAATGGTGAACCATGAATATTTGTTAATTTTCCATTTGCAGATTGATTGTTCCTGCCTCTTCCACTCATGCCAGATGGCTAATTCTGTTTTAAGATTGTTCCTGAGATTCCCGAGTAGTAATCATTGCAGTTTCACAAAATCTGCTGCTACCTCATGGTGTTATTACAACAGTTTTTATCGAAACTATTCAGGCTACCTTTTCATGAGAAATTCGAAACCAAGAGGGTGGTCGGTAATCAGAACTAGTACGCGTGAAGCTAAGTTTAAGTTCTCAACTAATTCCTGTTCCAGTTCTTTAAGTAGTAATACCAGTACTTGTGAGACTGATGGTGGCCGAGAGTATCTGATGATGACCGATGATCAACTAATAAGTCAGTGCGAGGTAGATACTTTCAAGGCATCAGGACCAGGAGGACAACACCGTAACAAGCGTGAGTCTGCAGTGCGTCTGAAGCACCTTCCAACCGGTATTATTGCTCAGGTTCATTCAAATATCCTAGAATCTTGAAATCCTTGTTTTGTCATGGTGTATATGTGTTAATAAACTACAATCAGACAGGCTGTGGAGGATAGATCACAACACAAAAATCGTGCTTCAGCCCTTTCTCGCTTGCGTACGCTTTTAGCTCTGAAAGGTGTGCATAATCTGCTACCTTCTGTCAATTATCAATGAACCTTATTTTACTTGTAAGGAGAACCAATGCAACTTTTGCTTGAACTTTAAAGTAGTTCCAATTTTTCTTCAAGCTAAAGACTGAAGCAGGATTTTTCTTTTAAGCTAGTGAGGAATACCGTGGATCTTGATGCATACGTACCTCCTCCGGAACTTGTGCAAATTCTTCCTGCAAAATCAACTGTAAGGGGATCATACCACGGTCCTCAGATTGGACCAAATAACCAGAAATTTGTTATGGTCTGCCTTCTTATCCTTTCTAGCACTTCTTTTGAGACTATACTATTTTTATAGTGTTTTATTTATTTCTCACAACCCTGTTTATTCTGCAGGGAATGCAGGCTTTACTTGACCTAATTTTTGCAGTCGAGGGGTCTGTGGCAGATACTTCAAAGAAGTTAGGGTACATTAATTGAATTCCTAATCAGTTGTTATGCTCAATTGCTAATAGTAACCAAGCTCTTCTCGCACAATATACTCTTTTTGACTACCAAATTACAGGTTGAGCACTGGGGCGTTATCACGGTTAATTTTATCTGATGATTCTCTTCGAATGGCGGTGAATGAATTAAGGGCTAGTAAGGTAAAACTGAGCATCCAACATCTAGTCATCTACTTTTGTCGATTCATTGGCTCTGCAGTGTGGTACCTGTTTATTGCTGGCTGTATCAGTGGTTTCTACATTCTGGAAATGTTGAAAATAAGCTTTAGGGGCTGTGATGAAAAATAATATTTTATTTACTTGTTTAGAGTCTCTCTCTCTCTCTCTCTCTCTCCCTCCCTCCCTCCCTCCCCAAGCGATACCAATATGCAAGTTTTGAGACTCTTGTATATAATTATTTCTTTCATCTTTATTTCTTGTTCTGGTGTTCTCTGCAATACTTGAGGATTCCTTGTCCCTAGAACTTTGTCGTCTATGAAAAAATCTAGTTGTAGTTTCTGGGATCAATTATTCATAAAGATGGAGTGATGATGTGATATATGGGTTCAAGGTGGAGTGATGATGTGATGTATGGGTTCACATGCAGTGTGGAAAAATATGATTGATGTATTTTTGGGCATGTTTGGGAAGTGTTTATAGTCGGTCTAAATTATAAAATGATAGAAATGAGTGGTGGATAAATAGGTAGTACTTGTGGGGCTTATGGAATGTGTGGATAAAAATTAGTTTGGCCATAAGTGTTTATAAATTCATTTTCCAAACAAGCTTTAGTAAACCATCAAATATGATAAAATACAAAGTTTCATGCCATTAAAACCAATGAAGAAAAATGAGCATAGAAGGAACTGCTTCAAAAGGAATTTCTCTAAAATGAAGTTCTTGTGGATCCAAAAGAACAATAGAATCAGAATAATAATAAATTAAGCAATTACCACAAGCATAGATTGATAAGTACAATATTTGAGGGTTGATTCAAAAATTAGTTTTGAGCACATTCGACTATGTTCAATAAATGTACCTTTTATCAAAGACCAAAAACATGCTCTTTAAAGAAATGACATGATATCTTGTTCATTAACTTCCCTATTCAAACATGAACTAACATTTCTAGTTGGATCCAAGATTTCAACTAAATGAGGTTGTGATAGTGCCTCGGCTTTGTATGTGCAATGTTAATATTTTTATTTGGATGGAATGAGGTATTGATTTGTAACTTAGCTTAGGGTAATTGAAAAAAGCAAATAACTAGACTAATGGAAATTGCAACTTTCTGATGGAATTCCGCAGGGTATGAAACCTCTTAAATAGGAATTGCTGGTAGCTCAAAATGTTTCAGGTACTATTTGCTTTTAAAATGTTATTTCCTCTTCTTAATGATTATTCATTTGTATTCTATATATTACATCCCGAGATAATGTCTAGGTGCCAACACTTTCCTTAGCAGAGGAAAACAAAGGGCCTTTTTTGGATAGCTTCTACCGCTGTTTTTTGTTAGAAGAGTTTTATGGGGAAACCACTTTGGATCAACTTTCTCTAAAAGCTCTTCTAAATAGAAAAACCACTTTCAGAAAATTATGCAAACAAGCGCAAAAGCAACTATATAGTCTCAGCAACAGTTTTTGACTTTTCAAAAGCCGGCTAGACGGGCCATAATAATATTGATGTTTGCTCAAAAAGGGCGAAACAACCATAAAGTTTTGATTTGAACTTTTAACAAATAGCAACTGCATTTTCTGTCAGGCTACTGACCTTTCATGAATTTGGGGTTTCGGCAATTGAATATGAAATATTTGAAGTTTAAAGTATGGCACAAAGACACTTGTTTAAGATTTTTTACTTTTTGTTTTCTTATCTTAAATTTCAGTTTGGTTTATGAAGTATAAGAATTATCTACTTATGATTGTTCTGGAAGATGGATGCAAATTTCAAATGTATGGTTGTGAAGAAAATGTTGATAACATATATTTTTTGAACAAAGGATTTGTCTGTTGATGTCTTACTCGAATTGGTATGAAAATTGAAATATCGTTAAATTATAAGTGATCTAATATCCTTGAATTCGTAGGTGTATCTGTCGTTTCTGATTACCACACAAGCGCTAGATAGACGCTGAGTTTTGTGAAGGTAAGAGTTCTTGAAATGCCAACAAGAACCGAGTCTTGTGTCTATAAGAACTTTTTTTCTTACATATACATGCCTTGAATTATTGTTGTTATTCCTGTTCTCAGAATAAAAACACTTGTTTGATACCTGCAGGAAGTTGACATGAATTCTCTCATAAACGGGTTGTTTTCAAAGTTGAACTAAATGAAGTGGATCGTGTTATTTTCAGTTTGTTGTTATTCTCCACAAGCGCATCAGAGATTTACAACACAGTTTTCAGGAATGCAACTGAGAGAAACAGTTGGAAGGAAATAGGTTCAACTTTTCCTAGTTGACTCCTTTTCCATCTCTAGTTGATTAGTAAGTACTTTTTCTATTTGATTATCTTAAATCAATACTGTACAGCATAATGAATTTGATATGATGTTGAGCATGGTGACATTGATTTAAATGAAACGGATATATTCATTTGTTAAAATTTCTTGGTTGTATTGGTGTTTTCAGTAAAACTACAGGCTTATTATAAAAAAGAATTAGAATTGTAAAGCGGGCAAGTTGCCTTTGGTGAGGTTCAGCGTGGCCAGCCTATGGGTCCATGCCCGGCCTCTCATTTTCATGCCAGGCCAGACTGGCCGAGTTGGTGCAGGAAAATGCGATGCGCAGACTCCACAAGCCCCCGTACCTATATTTGATCAATATCCAACTGTTATTTGTTCATTATCCCATGAAAACGACTCTACTAAGCTACAAGTTAGCAAAATCATTCTTAACGAATAACGAGTTCACAAGTTGGCTCATGGGTCGAACACCACCACCCGTTCCTCCTAGAATAAGCAACTCATTTCAGAAATAGGTTGTTTTCCGTGCAAAAAAACACTAGCCACTGTAAAACAAAAACACTGCTTACTATCTTACATTAACCTCATACACAAGTGAACCACAGTACATATTATTTTTCCTTGAGTAGCTAGATCTCAAGGCTAATAACATCTCAAACATTGCATAAGATGCATAAAACAATATATACAGTACTCGGGTTTCTGAACACGAGTGTGCAAAAGTTAAAGACTATACATCATCATCACTACCACTAGTATCCTCCTTGTATATATGCATTCAATCGGTTCAACTCATCACGATGCTCGCTCACCACAGCACGAACAACGTCTCCAATCGATACCATGCCAATCATTCCACTGTCATTAATCACTGGAATGTGCCTGATACGGTTATCTGCAAATCCGAGGAGAAAAGTAAATCGGCCTTTACATCAAATATCAGTTGCCTGCTTTTTGATTCTTAACCATTTTTCCTAATTTTGGAAATCATTGGTTCCCAACAGCATCTGAGTCTCAAAATCGTTAGCACCAATAAAATATTGGTGAAGAAAATCTAACCTCATAAAATAGGACGAATAAAGGGAACATGACAACTAAACAGAGATTTCAACGGTTTTTGCCATCGATAACTGATTATGCCACAGTAATGAAAGGAGATTAGACGTAAACTTGCTACTCAAGCAATAGGTTGCGGACCAATAGTGCAATTTTCCCTTTACTTTTTATGTCTTAAAATGAGACTAGTACCTGTCATTAGTTGCATTGCCCTCAAAACTTTGGTTTCTGGTGTCACTGTAATAAGCTTATTCTGCAATCAGATATCAGTGTTTCAAAATCTCTCGCATTTCAGTCCAATGACAGGCACATAAAGGACCAAATTCCGGCAGTGAGAATAAAATATTTTTAAAAAATTCCAATGAAAGTATACCTCTTCAGTCATAATGTCTCCAACCTTCGTCGACTTTGATGACCTTCCCTGTACGATTATTTTCCTGAGATAATCTGGACTAACAAAATATCATCAAAAGGCGGTAATATCTATACACTTCTTAAACCAAATATCGGTTAAAGTCAGTAAAGATTTATTTCCCAAAAAAACTCAAATTTGCAAGTATTTTCTGTTCCATCTGTTTAAGCAAAGCACTGATGTAAGGCATTGGATTGCTCGTATGGAAGATATAATCTTATGTGGAAGTAACTTGTGGGGTTAACAATTTCAAAAGTACTACAGAAGTGCATCTACCTCTTTCAGTGATGATTCCAGCAATCGACTTCTGCTCCCCGGGTTTGACAACCACCAATGCTCCAACATTGTGCTGTGTCATCTGCAGCGGACGTAATACAGGAACCCTCAGATTAAGTTATTGTCACTATTCAAAAGAACGTGTATGTCATTCATTAAGCCATATTCCGACAGTAATAATAAACAGAATGAATTCAAAAACAAGCAAAACAAAGAAACAGATTTAAAATTATTCACCCTCAACCTGAGAACTATGTCCACTTGCACACAAAATCGACCCACCCCCTAAAATCCTTTCTATGTAACATATATGAAATAGTCATATACTCGTGATAAAAACTTTGCAGTCAAAGGGATAAGTGTACAGTATCAGATTCTACACAGTCCAACAAGAGAAAGGCATCAAGAAAAGTACGAATCTGATGCCTTACCGACTTCACTGCATCATACACAGTATCATCAGTTGTGCACCAGAGCCAGGACCCATCTGCATTTTTCCCTTTAGCTTTCAAAATGTCAGCAATTTTGGTGCTCTCAAAACCATGCTCTTCTATATGAGCAGCCGAAACTGTCTCGTGACGTACAAACATAAGAGGCCGCATGGCTGGAGTCACTAAACGCACGTGTTTCAGAACAGCATTCTTGAGCACATTCCCGTGTGAGAAGATTGCTTGTATTCCTCGCATTTTGCCTAAACAGAAAGAACATAATTAAGTAAACATCAAGTTGATTCGATTCCCTTGATATGATAAATAAACCAACTCTTTAGCAAATGACTGCAATATACAATTTCGAGCAACTATCAAAATACAACATACACTGACTTGATAAACTATTTGATCTAACTTCAGCCAAAATGGATTTTGGAGACCCAAATTTTGTTAACCGAAAGAAGAAAATTATGTGGTATCAACTATCAACAAAGAGACTCATTTCAATAATCCCGAGTATCGCTAAGAACCCTGAGACAAACAATTGGTACGGAATATTTAAACACTAATATTTCTATCCCTGTAACTCTTAATTAGCTATAAATCAGTATTCCTTTCATTCCCAGACGGACACTAAAATTTCATCACCTTCACTTGTATTGCAGATATCAGACCACTAGTTTTCATGTAAAACAGACTTGAGCACATTACAGATCATCCCATGTCTGGTTCAACTAAAAAATCTGATTAAAATCTAGGTCAACAATTAACATTAACCACATATTTCAAGGGAGAGCCACAACTTATCAACTATACATTCCATCAATATTTATCAAAATCTACGAAAAATCTGATTTTCATCTAAAGCAAACATGACTAGTGAAAACAGATAACAGCATCCAATAATCAACAAGTGTTGTGAATTAAGCCTAATTGCTACTTCTGAGAGGAAGAATAATAATCAGAAAACGAACAAATCACACAGAGATTTATAGTGTTTTGTCCTCAATGAAACTTCATAAAAGCAAAATCAAACAAATTTATTGAACGTCTGTCAAAAAATGTAAGTGAACCACTTCTAATAATCAAAATTGCAGAACTTGAAATATCCAACTATTTGGTATCCAAAACATTGAATCATCACTTCTTGAACCCATATATAAGAATCAAAGATTTCCATATCAGAAACCTGCAAATAATTTTTCTAGAATACAATGACCCTTTGTTCCTTCACAACTATGTCACGCACATCTATGAACAAAACAAGCTTACCTGGGTTTATTTTCTTGAAATTGCTTCTACTTCCTGGAGTAAAAAGTAACAAAAAATATGAACTTTTTTTTTCTTTTTCTTTTCAAGGTTAAAATCTGACCCTGGTGGCCAACTTTATCCACTTGCAATTTATTCATCCAATTTGGCACTCTGATTTATGTAGATATTGGATTCTGTCACTTCAAAGGACAATCTTTCTCTGTGTCTGAATAATAATGCATTTGATACCTTTTCCTATTCTTGGATTTTAATATATATTCTTATATAGGCCTAAAAGAAGAATTAAACAAAAGAAATATAAATTTCGATAAAGATAAGGATGGGATCTGTCATCTGTACAAGAAATTAGGAAAGGAGGTTAGAACTTGTCTATAGACTTAGGTAATAGATTGATGGGCCAACTTATTAATGCGTTATTTATTAAATTAATTAATACCTACTCCAAATTCTGTGGGTTCCGTAATCCATTTCCTCATTATCACGTTGAAATTAACTTGAAAAAATGATGTTTTATAGATATATTAATTTCCCATATCTAGCCCTTTGATTAAGATTCAAATTTTTAATAAATTTTGATAAAAATTAATAAAATATATGATTAAAAATTATGAATTTCATAAAATATGTGATTAAAACTAAATGTTGACTTTGATCTGAAATTTTAATTGAATTTTAATCCAAATCAACTAGGACTTAATGATAATGTTGCACGTCTTTGTTTGGACTCCTACACGCATTTTCAAAAGTATACATTATCCATGTAAATTGAACAAAAGTATACAAAAAAATTTTAAATTTGACAATTAGAAGGAATGGACACATTCTATAGGATAACCGGAAGTAACTTTTACAGAAAATTCTTCTACAAAAAGCAAAAACCCTACCAAATAGGTCCTATCTATTTCTTGATTTCTCACTCCGTTAGGACATCCTACATCCCTTTGTGACAAAAACATTCAATACGAGCAATATTCATAACCCCATTTGAACAATTTATGCACAACATGGATCTACTCTTGCAACCCAAAGAACCCATTTGAACTCCAACAAAATAAACAATCATTTTTTTCTTTTTCACTTCAAAGACTTCATTAAACAAACTCCTCAATAGAATGTTCATTTAGCAAACTCGAAAGCAAGACAAACTGCGAAACGCCAATCCAAGGAAGAGAGATTCACTTCGAAAAAGAAGAAATAAAAGGCAAAGTTGTTGCCTCCCATCTGTAACAGTGATAATATTGGAACGATCCATCCAAAGTGAAAGAAAAGAAATTCCAAATGTTATCATGGCTTCTCTCATTACTCCATGGCTTTTACCCTTTAAAATAATACTCTCAACAAAGCAGAAATACGTAATAAATATGCAAGGCAACTTCTTATTTATGCACCCATAACAAATTAATAGATATCTTTTTTTTCTGTAATATAATAAAATCTACAGTTCTGCAGGAGAATCTAACAAATCTTTCCAAATTGCAAAATCAACTACAGGTGATTCTAAACACGTTGTAGCAGAGCTGTGCTGTCCTCGAAAAAAGTACAAAAACCGATTCTCTCTTACTCATCACAAGTGGAGACAAATTCCCTCATAAAGATGCTCTTCCAACAATAAGCTTATATTGAAAATATAAAATGGCTAGGCGTTCTAATTTATTCTCCCACCGTCAGTCCGAACCCAAACTTGTAATCTTTCTTCCGATGATCTATCTGCAGGACACAGTTGTTGTACACGAAATGAAATAAAGTGAGAATTTGATACTAGAAAAATAAAAACTCTTCAGGTTCATGGCACGATATCTTCTACAAGGTAAGGAATCAAGCAACTCATTCTCAGGTAAATGACCTACAAATATGAGGTTGCACGTACATGTGCACATTGCCTAATTAATTATACAAAGAACCCGGTATTACTTCTGCACTTGTAGAATGAAATTAATTGATCTATAAATAAAAGGATGATGAAATGCAAAGAGAGCGACAAAGATTGGTCGTATGAAGACACCCTCTTTCTTCTCAAGGTAAGATAAAGGACAGGCATGCTGGGCAGGTCAAAATAAGTCACTAGTCGAAGGTCTTATTGGCTATTATATAACTGTTGACTTCCAGTTTTTGGATAAAAAAGATAAAATGGGAATACAGTTCAGTGCTGTGAATTAGACAGAAGTGTCTTCTGATGAGTTGATAATTACCTCTGCAGAAAGAATAAAATTGAGACCCATGTTTAATCGCTCTTCCAGAAGAGCAGCCACACAACCATTAGAATCAATCTTTCCTCTTAGACGACACTGTCAGATGAATGAAAAAAATTGGTCATACATTTGGTAGCACAAGGACTCAGAATCAGTTGATATCAAAGAACTAGTCTAGAAAATTGGGATTGATACATTCCAAATGCACGATTAAAATGATGTTTACTAAGGAAGCAATTGAATCTCCTTACCGTATATCATATCTGAAGTACATAACAAGGTAAAACATTTTCTTAAAGAAGAAAATAATCCATCAGAATGGAAAATTCCCAGAGTTCTAACAACAAAAAACATAGTGGAAATTAACTTTTACATTTTTAAGTTTGACTATTTCATATGTCGTGGATGAGAATACTTGTCAAATTACATCAATGCTATATTTTACATTATCTGACCACATTACTGTCTCATTCACAATACATCAGATCACATAAACTAAGATGAGTGATGATAGACTGATATAAAAGGTACGGAACTCCATAAAACATGCAGATTGCAAGTTACCTGCCGAAGGATGTAATCATAACCAAAGCTGGCTGTAACGTCTCTAGACATATAGTTGTACATGAAGTCTGAAGCTAGAGAAACCTACATGTAAGAGAACAACCAAAGAACTGATCAGAAAAGTTGAAAAAGGAATTGAACAAATTGAATATAACACATACGGAACTACATAATATCTTACAAACTGTTAACTGTTTCACCTTATCAGATACTTTTTGAACATAGCTTAGAGCAACCATACCAGTGCTAGCAACTTGTCCAGTTGCCACCTGCATGTCAAACAACAAATACAATTACACATCAAAAACTGGTGGTGAAACAAAAGCATTCACATCAAAATTGAACTATTCAATGGTCTAAGTAAAACGATCTAAGTAGACACTTCTTCCCCTTTGAATGTGTTGAGATCAGGTATAAACATTAAGTGGAATACAAAAATTATTTGAGATGAAGATGCATAAAATTTTGGGCATGTCTCTTAACAGAAAGACAAGAAACTGTACCATCTTCTCTGTGTTATAGCGGGCAGCATATCCAATGCCAGACTTTCGATGTTGACCAGCCCAGAAGACCTCACCACCCAATGATAAATGAGGGCTCACGCTCTGCAAGTGTACATCAAATTCCATTGATGACTGATTTCTCAAATATAAAAGCTCCACCATTATTCAAAAGAATCAAACTACCAACAGAAAAATAATAATAATAATAAAATATATAAAAAAAAGGCAAAAGAGTGAAATTCATACATGGTTCGTAACATGCATCTCATAAAAAGTAGGCTAGGCAACCGATCCTACAAAATAATTGCGACTAAGAGCATGTTCGAATCTCATTAATTGGGAAAAAATGAGTTTTGAATAGTATTTTTAGGAGAATGTGTGGTTAAAATGTAGGAAAAATTTTAATATACAAGTAAAATATTTTATTGTATGAATGTGTGATTGAAAATAATCATGTAGCAAACCATAAATTAAATTAATAGGTGTCAAACAGGCACTAAATATAAAATCCAGAAGATGACAACACAAACTAGGGGTGAGCAAGGTCCAATTTTGAAGATAATTAAATCAAACCGAGAACTAATGAAAATCTTATAATGGAACCATCAGTTTCAAATGTAATTATGGAACCGCATAGAACGTTCGTTCCATACTGATAATGAGAGAATTTACAACATTTAATATAGACTAAAGTTATATAAATGACTGAACCAAACATTTTAATAGTTCAGTTCATTTAGGATTTTCTGTTCTGGCTACTAGAACCGAGAACCAAAACAAACCTATCAGTTCTTGTTTCTAGTAACCGGAAGGTTGAAACTACTTATAACTTAAAAGTAGTACCAGCCAATTCGGTCCGATCAGATCAGGTCCCAATCCTACACTTTTGTTAGCAATTTATCAAAAGTGCCAACAAATATTTAGCATGACGATGAAGTAACTACCAACAACCAACTTTCTTCTCTAGTTTCAATTAGTAATGCATGAAAAAGCAGCGTTTCATGACAATCTTCCAGAGTTATTTACACTATAAAAATCTGTTTCCAATCCCTTGATCTGGGAGGCAAGACAGTTTATGGAACACTATAGAATTCCTGTAGCACTTCATCATTTCATCCAAATTACTCTAATCCTATGCATTACATCCCCAATATCTTTGGAATTCGTTTATTTTTCTCAGGCTTGCGTAATCTTGCAATATGGTGTAAATCCTTATGGACTAATGGGAAAAGAACCCGGCACGCTTACGCAAATATGTGATCTGCTTCAACTGAATACATAATGCAATTCAATCTCTCAAAAAACTATCATTCACATAGCGGGTCATAGAGGTCTGCAAATTGTACTTACATACACTATAAAGACAATAAGTACATATTTCCATAAATAGAATCTCCAGTTTTCTAGTGCATGTACAAGTATTGAAGATGAAATCAATTACCTGGATGTAACTTGCACCGAATAAGGCTCCATTTCCTAATTGAAATTGAGTCCTATAATCCGATCCCTGTACATAAGTTAAAATGGAGATACAATTAGCTCCTAATTTGTCATTTCAAATGATACACTGGCATCAGTTGCGGTCAACTGTGTGGTGTATGATGCTGCATGCCAGCTGGACATACCCATATAGAAGTACATTACTTACTATGTAGATACAGGGTTTCACAATAACTGCATAAATCCCTGAAATTCATCCAAACAACCACGTGCTCTCACTTTCGAAGAAAGTTAAAATGCTAACCTTATAATCAAAATTGACCATGCCATGTGACATATGTGGCTCATGTGTAAGCTACAGAAGAAATGAACAGATGTCACCAGCTTTTGAACAGTTGTGAATCGAAAAAGATCATTGACTAATTGACAAATAGAATATTGTACTTGAGCATTGCCCTTCAAAGTAAGATTCTCGGTCAAATCACACTTCAATCTTGCATTCAGTCTCCCATCAGTCAATAACCTCCCAAAAAGCATCAACTGCCAAGAACAAAGAGTGCTCCCATGTGTGAATGAAGCCAACACGTAAATGCAAAGAATAGTTTAAGGGAAAATATAAAAACCTTTGGGTCTATAAAGTTAGCACCAAACTCATAGTGAGCAGTGGGAATTTTAATTGTTTCAGATGACTGAGAAGGAATTTCTGTAGGGCCCATCATCACGCTGATGAACAGTAAACAGGCATGTCCGATAATCATTAAGAGAAGGATAAGGCAACCCCACCCAAAAAGAATAAGAATAAAAAAGGAACGCAAATACAAGTAAAAAAATAATATAGTAGCAGGAAACTACCTGTGACTCAATGAAAATTTCTGATTGAGTCCTTTAGTAAAATCAAAACGCATCCCTTCAAAAAGTTCTGGCTTCAGAGACACTGCCGATTCCATCCAATACAATTAGCATTTCACCAATTTTTTTTATTTTTTTATTTTTAAAGGTAATCAAGTATTTTATTAATCAATGCATAATACACATGAAGTGTATTATCAATTTAAATCAGAAAGTAACAACATGAAATTTGGCAACTCGTCTATATGCCTCGTAGCCGCAGCATTAAACCAAGTATACAGTGTCAAATAAAAAAATTCCTTAATTTGCTCTATTATCTGTGTTTGGTCTTCAAAACAACGACTGTTTCTTTCTCTCCACACACACCATACGATACAACCCGGAATAAGGTCCCATATAAGTTTGCTATCACTTTAGAATACCATAATCATGCCCCAGCATCATATAGATCTCCAGAACTGGAGGATATGGAGCAAATTCACAGAACCCGTGCTCCAATGCCATTAGAAACAAGTAACAACTTATGTTGCAGTTAGAAAGATGAATATCCTACGCATTAATTGTCAGTCTCACTTACATGTGGAGCCAAACATAACAAGCCTCGTGTGGCAGATAATCTCTCTAAAACAACAATCCTTTATGTAGTTGAGAGTTAGACTTCTCTTTGGTTATTTAAGCAATTCTTTACTCCCTAAAACTTTATGCAGTGAATTTTCAAGTTACTATTTGTAGTTGCATGGAAAATAATTGTGTTGTTAGCAGAAGAATGGGAAGCAACTCCATATACTGTCATTTATTTCTATGATAAAAGTATTTTACCATTCACATCCCAAGGAATAAAAATGATGAAATTTTAGTCTCAAGTATTTTAACAAGTAGGTAGCTATATGAAAGTATTCCGATATAACAACATTAGTCGTTTCAAGTATTCTATTTTCAATTCACTCGAGCATTCCCACTCCCACGCTCGTTGATTTCTTGACCTAACTACACAGAACTCCTGGGTAAATTAAAAACATTAGGCATCCATTTGAATCCTACTTTAATACATGAAAGTCAAAAGAAAAAGCAAAATCAGCCAAAACTAATTAGTTAGGGTTTAATGCAAAAAGATAATTACTCCGTACTATGGATTACACCTCGCCATTACACTCCACGCCATTCGTAGAAACAGAAAATACAGAACTGCTGAGAACAAACAGTGAAAATAAAATCTAGAGCAGAGATAAAAAAAGGCAGCACTTAAAAAGTAAAATTAAAAGAAAAGGAAAATGTACGAACTGAGAGCTTCGCGGTGAATCTCCTCATAGGGAATAGGGCAAGGAAGGTTCATGTAATCGATTTTCTGCGGTTCTGCCACGGCAGGACTAGAACCTGCCACCGGTGGAGCTGTTACAGTAGTAGGCGGAGAGAAAAGTGTAGTCATTTTCGGTTCGAAATTTGACGGTGTGGAAGAAAAATGAAAAGTAAAAGAAGAAGAAGAGTGGTTTTCTTCTTCTTCTTGAGCGGCTGTGGAGCAGGAGAGGGAGAAACCCTTTGCCCCAAATATCGAAAACCCCTAAATCCACCGGTCTGGGATTCGACCCGGCCCGTTTTCTGAGACACGGTCACGTTTCACTTTCTTGTGCGGGGAAAAATACATAATTTCAATACACTCGAAGTTTAAGAAACTTGCTGAATTTTCTCAAAAATCAGTTGATTATATTTTGTGATCTGTAACTGATTAAACAGGTCATGATCATAATAAATACACAATTTATGACGTACTAATCACACAAAATCACAATCAACAAAAACACAATGAGGCAGGAATCATATATTTTAATTAATCACAAATCTTATATTTAACAAGTCGTGAATTACCCAAATAACTAGTGGATCGGATATGGACCGGATTTGCCCATATCTGATCCGATACGATAAGAATAATTAATGGATCCGATCCAACGGTCCAATAAATATTTAATTGTTAAATCTATATTCGAATTGCTATGTTATCGAATATCCGTTTCGATAATTCAATTCAGAATAATTTACGAATATTTTTTTTATTGGAAATGAGGGATTCTCAATCTCGATAAAAAAATTTATTATAATATATATTAAATTTTATTGAAATTGATAAGTTTGACATTCTACATCAATGTATAATATAAGTTTCTCTCTGTGTGTGTGTGTGTGTGTGTTGGGGAGGGGGAGATATAAATTATATTATTATAATAAATCGAATCGAATTGACTTATATCTATATTTACTCTATTTAGTTAACGGATTCGAAATTTGATTTGTTTATCGGATTGAGATCTTAAAATCTAATTTTCATTATTTTCATCGAAATCATATCAAAATTCAATTCATTGACATCCATATTCACAAGTCAACTACTCAATTCATTTGTCACAATTAGACATTGTCTCTATTAGGACTCCATTAAAATGATTTTTGAGAGAAATGCGTTTTTGAATAGTAATTTTTAAAATGTGAGGTTAACAAATAAGATTTTTTTTTGGATATGCGTGTAATATTATTTATAAGAGGATATGTGATAGAAAATGAGTCCTGAAAAAAATGTAACTTTATTTTAAAAAAACCCAAACATGGGCTCTATCTCGCCCCATCTCACTCCACCACCGCTTTCATCTCCCATATCGTCATCGTTGTCTTAAATCAACAATCCATCGCCATCACCACTACTTTCAAAATCACTCACACGTGCTTCCATCATGAACATTTAAAACAATATTAGAAGGTTTCTAGTCGTAGTTCACTATTGGAAATCGTAACCACTGTGTAAGACTGCAAGTACACCAATCCATTGGCAATGGAACTAAAGCTTCAAATCTCATTGTTGACAATGGCTCATCGATCTCTCATACGGCTCCAAGAATGGCAACTTTCCGCAATGTTTTGGGGTGAAATAATAGGTCTAGCTTGAATTTGTAATAGTGAAATAACATAGATTTAGAGCACAATTAAGAGGGGCAATTTTGGGAATGTGGTGGGGTGTTGATGTGGCCGACGGTGGAGATAGAAGCAGAGTCGCGGCAGTGGGTGACATCACGTGTCAGCGATGAGTGATGCGGTGGTGTGCTGGCAGCCGATTAAGAGATGCAAATTTGGAAGTCGGTGGGGGTGGCGTGCAATGACGATGGAGAAAGAAGTGGAGTCGCAGTAGCATGTGACATCAAGTGTCAATGGTGAGTGGGGTGGTGAGATGCGGCGGTCGACGGTGGTTCGACAATAGGTGTAGAACAAATAGTTGTGGATTTGAACATAGATAGAAAAATAAAGAGAACGTTGAATTGTAGAGAGAGAGAACGATATATTTTCAACGAGTGTATGAGGTGGAATGAACCTGATTTATGAAGAATATTTTTTTTTGCACATGATTATTGAAATAAAAAATTAAAAAATAAGGGTGGATGTAATTTCCTCTCTTTTGAATATGAGTGTACAGTAACGTGGTTTGGAATATTTGGATATTATTTTTTTTCTTTAAAAATAATATTATTTGTACTATAAAATGACATATCGTGCAAAGTTTAGATTCAAAAATAAAAATAAAAATCAAGATTTATATTTATTGACTAGTTTATTATTCAGGGTGTGTTTGATGGATATTATTAAGAAAATAATGTATTTTAAATAGTGATATGGTGAGAAGTATGTGGTTAATAAGTAAGGAAAAGTTATTGATATAATGTAAAATATTATTTTATTAAAAAATATGTGGTTGAAAATGAGTTTTGAAAGAACGTACTTTTAGAAAATGTGTGTCAAACAGAGATTTACATATTTTGTAGGATTCACAGTTTATAACCATTTAAAAGTACCATGAAACATGCTTTGTTTCTCGGTATTGAACTTTCCAAGTTGAATTTTATATTTGAAACAATTTGCAAAAAAGTGTCTGTTTATTAGAAATTCATGCGTGGTGAGATAAAGACATCGTTTGATTTTTGTCATTTCTTAAATTTTCACGCATCGTATTGCAAAAAGAGTTTCATGTTTTTAAGAGTCATAATTTTTTCTCGATGTGGATACTTCTGTTAATAATAGTTTCATTTTGAATTACATTTTCTAAAGCTTCCCACACACTTCGAATTAATTGGCTTGGATTTTAATGATGGAATTGGTTTCTCAAAAACAATACAAATTCAGTAGTTTCCGAGAAATAAAGTACATCAAATGTTTACATACTTATCAATAAATAAGGGTTCGTTTGACACAACTTTTTAAAAGTCAAAATGAGATTCTGAAACCTAAAAACCACTTTTGGGCCCACTTGACTAAGAGCCCCGTTTAGCATAGATTTTACTTTTGCTTTTGCTTCTTGTTTAAGAGTTTTTGAAGAAAGTTACTTAATTTTTTATTTAAAAACTAAGTTTTAAAAGCATTTCTGAAATTGAAAATATTTTTAGAGGAAGTCACGTTAAAACTGCTCTCTTTAAAAACTCTTTTAACATAATTTCTTATTTTTGTGCTATTTGATTAACAAAAATTTCCAAACAAAATAGTTTCCTACTTTTGAAAATAAGAATTTTTTTTTAAAAGAAAATGTGATTTTTATTTTTCAGGTAATTTAATATTTCTTTATCTCTCGTCTATCCCCTCTTTCTCATCAATCCATCAATAAAAAATGAACAAGTATAATATTTCTTAAGTTAAAAATTAAATCATTCCAACATATTTAATTAATAATTTTCATACAATCAAATTATCTAGAATATTTTTATTTTTTATGCAAATTTTATACTCGGAATCATACCTAACCTACCCTAAATTTAAACATGAAAGGAAATTAGCAATACCTAATATATATATATATATCTTTAGGTCGCTTTGGAAGTTTTGACTGGTCAGTCTCAATCAAAGTTTCCTCTTCTGCTGAAAACCCCAACGGTACTGGTCAGTCATTCTCCCTCTCTCTGTGCGCGTTCCTTTATATTGTTGATGATTCCATTAATCAGTTCATTGCTCTTCAGTATTCTAGTTTATTAGGATTTATAATCACTTAGTTGGTAATAATGTTTGAAATTTTGATTATTGGGTTCAATCGGACCTCAATATGAATTTTTGGAGTAGAGATATGGGGTAGTTCAACGAGTTAGCAAGCTCCAAATACTTAGATTAAGCTTGAGTTGAAATTTGGGTCCAAATTATGGATTTCTTACATAAAGTAGGTCAGTGGATGCTTAGGAGTTCTAAATTGTTGGATTTTGTCCATTTTGAAAAGTTACGATTTTCTGAACTGAGAGGTTAGGTTGGTACGTTCACATCATTTGTTCGTATTTAAATGGATTATCGACTCGCAACTTTCTTCCGTATTAGTTTCATGGATTTATTTAATATTTACCTGCTCATTGTATAATGGTCGCACCTTATTAATGGTTCTGCCATAGTTGCACATTGTTCTTCTTTCTTAGCGGTGCCATTGTAGTGCATTTAATGGATTTATTTAATATTTACGTGCTAATTGTATAATGCTCGCACCTTATTAATGGTTCTGCCATAGTTGCACATTGTTCTTCTTTCTTAGCAGTGCCATTGTAGTGCCCTGTTTAGCTCACATTTCTTTGTGCAAGTGAGGGTCGCATGTGTGGAGTTCGTGTCTGATAAAAAAAAGTACACTTTTCCAAAATAGTTTGCGTATATTGGTGGCCTCTCCACACAATTGCCAATATCAGTTGTTTTTTAAATGGATGCCTCAATGAAAAGCCTAATGTCTCTGGGAATTCACTAATATAACTTGCATATATCTATTTTTCATAGACCTAAATGTTTATATATGTTTAGAAAATAACAAAAGCATATAGCAGGATTATAAACAAGCTATTGGTCAAGCTAGAATTTGTGTACAGCTAAATAGAGGACCAAACAAATCCTGCTCGCTAACCACCTGGTCCTACTGCCTTATTTATTCCTGGAAATCCAGCTCCCAATCGTCTGACCTGTGTGATCCACAATTTAGCGCTGGTGTAGAGAATGATTTGCTGTGCTTGTTCAGTGCAAGCTTGTGAGAAAGTAATGAGAGCCACGTTCTTACATTAGATTTATTTATTTTATTTTATTTTTTCATTTATACTTGCAGTTGCAGTATGAGAAGGAATATCTTCATTTGCATATACGAGTAGGTTTATTTCTTGGCGTCGATCTTCTTTATTGTTGACAAACTGCATACACAACATTAATATTGGTTATAATAAATATTGATGTACTATATGCTTCACACAACATTAATAACTAATGCCAACTGCTAGGAGAGTGTTTCTGACACCATATGTCTAAAATATGTCGATAAGCCAATTAAACGACTGAGAATTTGAACAAAACTTATTGCAATGGACACAGAAGTAAAAAAGAAAAATGAAAAAAGGAAAAAAGAGAAGAATCAAAGCACGTAACATGTAATTTTCATTTGCTTCCTCAAGCCTCAAGGGCACCACCACTCTGACTTTTTGAGAAAGAATTGGCTCATTGTAGATACATGTAGACTTATAATTTGTCTTTATTTTATTTTTTATCACTAAACGTAACATGTAATTTTCATTTGCTTCCTCAAGCCTCAAGGGCGCCACCACTTTGACTTTTTGAGAAAGAATTGGCTCATTGTAGATACATTTAGACTTCTAATTTGTCCTTTTTTAATTTTAATTTTAATTTTTATCACTTACTCCATTTATAAACTGTGNATTTGCTTCCTCAAGCCTCAAGGGCGCCACCACTTTGACTTTTTGAGAAAGAATTGGCTCATTGTAGATACATTTAGACTTCTAATTTGTCCTTTTTTAATTTTAATTTTAATTTTTATCACTTACTCCATTTATAAACTGTGATTATTTACACTTTGCTTCCCAAGACTAACCAAATAAAGGAGGAAATTATCTCAATTTTTGATTAAAACAAATTATATCAAAGAAAAATTGGAGGAGCTTTACAAGCAACACATACAAGTACCTAACAACAGTGGATTATCAAGCATTCAAAGATATTGAGCTATTACGTAATGTATGGAGAGGCTGGGGAGGGAGGAGGGTGAGTATTTATACATGATACATCGTCATCAGCGTGCTCACTTTCTTATGAAGAGTAAACGGTATTTGCAAAATTTAAGTTTAGTCGTTGGTCTTGAATTTTTATGCTTCTGCATTATTATCATTCCACTAAATTAAACAGGAGTAATGCTTTTATTTCTTTTAAACCCACCAGACTACCACGCATGCTGAGGCTTTTGTTAGTAAGTCCTTCAGGAGCTTAATGAACAAGGATTAACATCTTTGTGAGGAGAAATGAGTGAGCTGTCAAATGCCTTCTCATTGCTTGAGCTGGATGTGGAAGATGCTAAGGAACATACTATGATTGCCTCAGCTGCTGATGGTGATAGTGAAAGAGTAAAGGACCAAGGTATGCACTGATATTATGTAAAGATAGTGAAGTTTTCTCTATTGTTCCCTTATTAAAAG
>CAIGRN010059426.1:0-14550 GCA_903798345.1 Fraxinus anomala
CTCTTTTAATATAGTAGGGATTTAACAAATTATTATATTCTCACTTGGCCTAAGGGATTTGAAGCGTTTGTTTGGCACACAGTGTTTGAAAAATATTTTTCCTCAAATTAAAATTTTAATCATAGTAAAATAATTTTATATCTAAATCTATACTTTTGTAACTACAAATTTTAAAATATTTTTTTACGCTTCAAATAATTTCTCCCAAACAAATATGATATAATTTTTTTAAACGAAATAAAAAGTTTGGGAACGTAGTTGACACAAATGAAAAATTTAAATAAAATCTGCAAAACAATTGAAAAGTTTGGGACTACAGTGGTAATTCTCCCCTTTTTTGATAAAATTCTAGGGGATGCAATTGGGTCAGAACGTTTAACAAAGTATAGAAAAGAGGGTTGAAGTTTTCTAGTTTCACCTATTTAGCGGTGTTGTGTCAACTAGAAGAGTTAATTGTTTCGACGGTCATTGAATTAAATCTATATTTTCAATTGCTCACTGAAATTTACAATGTCGAATTTTAACCATTAAACTTTGGAAAATGTTGTACGTTACTCACTGGTATAACTTTTGTTTAAAATCTCTAATGAATTGGTGACGTGACTGACATAATGTACACATGACCCTTGAATTTTGACCACTAAAATTTAGAATAGTAGAATTTTGGCAACGAAACTTTAAAAAAGGTTTTGGTTGCTCACTAATTTTTGAAAAACGTCTTATATCGCTTACTAAACTTTGAAATGATCAAATTTTGACTACTAAATTTTGAAAAATGTCTTCTATTGCTCACAATAAATTTGAATTTAATTAAAATTCGTTTTATATTTTGGATTAAAATTTGAATCGAATTTAATTTTAACAACAAATTTAGTCAATGTTTGGTAGGAATTGCAATCTAAAACCATATATTTATAGAACCCATAACTTTTCAACAACACGTTTCATCTTTTATCAAAATGATTTTAATCACATCAAATAGGGGCTTATTGTGTATTTCGTTGTAAAATTCAAATATTAAAACTAAAATTTAATTTAATTTTAATAAAAAATTTATTGTGTATTTCATTGCAATTAGTAGTTACTTCCTTTGAATTGCTTTGTAGGATGCGTCTATCACAATATTTGAATTTTGCAACGAAATATACAATAAATTTATTATTAAAATTAAATTAAATTTGAATTTACAACGAAATACACAATAATTAGAATTAAATTCAATTCAATTTTGAATCAAAATTTTAACAATGAATTTTAATTAAATCCAAATTTATTGTGAAGAATAGACGACGTTTTTTAAAGTTTAGTGGCTAAAAGTCAACTATCTCAAAGTTTAGTAGCCAAAATTTGATCACCTAAAAATTCAGTTAGTAATACAAGGCGTTTTCAAAAATTAGTAAGGGGCCATTTTCTTTGGTCGTTTTGGGTCGTTTTCTGTTTTCGATTTTTCAAAACAGTGAAAACGCGTTCTCTTTCCTATTTTCGAAAACGCCTTTTTGAAAACGAAAATTTTTTTTTACACAAAACGATAAAATCATCGTTTTGGACGTTTTCAAACCAATCCCACGAAAAACTTGAAAACAAGGGAAANAAAAGAACACATTTTTAACAATTTCAAAATACACTCCCAAAACACAAAACTCAAAACACAAAACTGAAATACAAAGAGAACGGCCCCTAATAAGTAATTAAAGATGTTTTTCAAAGTTTAGTGATCAAAATTCGACTCTATCTCAAAATTTAACGGAGTGACAAAACGCCAAATGTACATTTAGCCTGTCAAGTCATCAATCATTGAGATCTTAAAACAAAAATCATATAAGTGGTAACGTTCAATATTTTTAAAATTTAATTATCAAAATTCAACATATTTTAAATTTCAATAAAACACAGCGTGAGTCGGGGGACCATTTGAAACAATTAACTCCAGCTAGAACGGTTCGTCTTCCGTCAGCCGCCTGGCTCGATCAGATTTTCTAGAAAAATCTAGAGCTAGGGTTTCATCGAGCAATCGCCTCGTAGGTAAATAAATATGATCTAAACAAATATCTCAATTCGGCAATCTCATATTCTCATCAAGAATCGTGTTTTTATTTTCTCATCTTCATTAGTTTTTGTTTTCGTTTTATGTATTTTCTAGAGAACTTGCGGTGAATTCAAGGATGGCTGGAGGTGGAAATTTCCTCCACAGAGTTTTATCTTATGTAGCTAATGAGTTGATTGTCAATGGCCTCGCTAACAGGTAATTTATTTGCATATATATATATATCTAATACAGAAGAAAGATTTCACCTTTTTTCCCCCTTTGTTTCGGTTTTTGGAATTATATTTTTAGATGTAAATAATTTGGGATATTGAACAGCGTATTAGAAATTCCCCATCTATGGCGTGTTAATTTAATTTATCCGTGAAAGGAAAGTTTTATAGTTAGTTTTTAAATAACTGGGCATTGGCCGATGATGACCCATCGTAGGCTTGTAATGATTGAGGAGATGACCGCAGTTTTTTCCCAAAATCTAGTGGTCTGAGGCTTTTCCTTGTTAAAATTATACATATAATTAGAAGGAAATATTGCATCCTGGTTTAATATTAACATTGGATCGTTACACCGGAACATTTCCTTCTAATGAAATTGTATGCTGGTTATAGTTGAACTCTGATACTTTTAAGAAAAGAACACCTATGAACTTAAAGATGAAATTTCTTTCCAGTTGGTTGCTGCCTTGCTGGATTTGCATTATGTTTTCAGTTTTTATGTATCTTTATGGATTTCAATGTTGACTTTTTATGCTTGTGGTCATTATTGAGACCACCCCTGTATTTCCTTTATGAATATCACCTTTCTGAGGCTCTCTCGTTCATCTGCATTGTATATATTAAAGCTTTCTTGTAATGCTTATCTTACAGCTGTAAATATAAAGCGTAAATGCATACTTGAGCTACAGCGACTATAAGTTTTTTGCATTATTCAGTCAATTACAACCTGATAGGGTAGCTGATGCATATTTCTCTTGGTGCATGTGAATGAAGATTGCTTTTTCTTTATTTCATTGCACCCCACATGCTGTAATATGTTTGGAGATATTTATGCCCGTAGTTGGATTTCTCTTCCTCCTACCAGCTGCATCTTTTTCATATGTTTGAAGCAATCTAAACGAGTTTCAAATATGTTACTCTTTATTCTTCAATTCCTTCTACAATTCGTTGGGCTTTCTTAGTCTGTTTGTAAATAGGATACCTCCATGTTCGTGTGTATTTGTCCCTTTAATCCTATTTTACGGAGATGCATTTTTTATACACACACGATTTCTGATAAAAGTTGTTTGTTTATTTTTATTATAGTCCTACATTTCAGAGGTTCGCTGTGAGGACATCAAAAAGGATAGAGGAGCTTTCTAATATGGGTAATGACCTTCATCTTTCTTCCTCGTCATTCAATCAATACTATTTTTTCATTAGATGCATTTATACCATGTGCTGCTAATCATTGTTTGCTCTTTGCAGCGGCTCAGAAGAGGAACAATATTGTTGAGCAAGTGAAGGATGCCTCAAAAAATCTCGAGGTTGATGTTTGCAATTTTGAACTTACCATTTTAAATTGGTGTGATTTGCCTATGTTGCTGTTCTTCCTACAAGTAATTCATAAGTAATTTCTTATGGATGACATTTTTTTCTTTTTTTGCAGTCATTCAAGAACCAGTGATGCTTCAGGCTCTTTGATACGGGAAATAATGATATATGTACAGTACGTTTTAGTTCTTAGATTTATATTTGATGGTGATAATCAAGGCTGTATTTTTTTTCCTTGTCATGAGAAAGATTTAGGCTGAAATTGCTTGTATCACTAAAGTCCTGTTTTGTTAAATGATTCTCTTTAAATGTGCCTTTTTGCTAGAGTGGGGTAACTGGTAAACGTAAGTTCTTTTAGTGAGCTATTAACATCTGAAGTTCGTTTGGAAGTTCCTTGAAACATACTTACGGTATTCTAAGACTCTCTGGCATGGTTCCTCTCTGTTATTTTGGGGTTGCACCTTTCGCTTCGATTGTTATGATAGCTTTTTATCTATTTCTTGATGTTAAGTTTCACCTGTTCATGATTTAAAATTTCATGGCTATCCTACCTTGTGATATCAAGCTTTTAAAATGAGTAAATAGTACTTACTATTAAGGGTTGGGTTTTATATTAAAGGTTAACCTTATACTTTCATGCTTAACAGAAGTGAGATTTTATCCTTCACACACTCATTGAGAGTTGCGTGCTTCAGATCTCTCAAGTATGTCATATAAATAAGTTGGATTTTGCTACTTGTACATCAAAATGGTTCATAAGTGATTACCGAAAATGATGTGGTGAGAAAAGATTGGATGAAAAAGTTATTTGTGTTTTAAACTAATAAAAGGTAAAGTCTCAAGTGTCATTATGTAAATCTTGTTATACATGTAGTAAGATTCAAATAAGTTAGTCGTACACGATTTTATTGCTTCATTTTGTCATCAAGCATAGAATCGAACATGAGCTATTCGTAATAAGCTATTAAGCAATATATTTGCTTGTCGATTCTAAATTGATAATTTAAAAA
The DNA here is from genome assembly GCA_903798345.1 of Fraxinus anomala. NCBI lineage: Eukaryota > Viridiplantae > Streptophyta > Magnoliopsida > Lamiales > Oleaceae > Fraxinus > Fraxinus anomala. Next base: position 4,581 of record CAIGRN010059426.1, read on the forward strand.
TGCTTAATGTGTACTTGTATAGTCGTTATTGGCCAATGATTAGTCCAATTTGAAAGCGGATGAAGAGTCATCCATAGTTAGTATGAGTCAAAATTCTTATGTTTGGGGGTATGTTTCTTGGATGCAGTGCTTCAGGTGCTGTCCTAGACCGTTAGCAACCTGGTGCGACATGCCATGAGTTGACTCATGGGGATAGTTGACGAGTTGTTTCCTGTTTATAATTGGTCGAACTCCAAACAGACGTTTACGATTTTGTCCAATTTATCTTACCATACGTCTCCCTAGCTGAATTTAATGGTTCCGAGACATGTCCCTAGTCGATTTTGATGGTTCTGAATCTTCTGATGCCGTTACTGGAATGTCGACCTACTTAAAACTTTGACCATGATCTTCAGCTTGAGGAATTGACGAAGGAATACCAATCGGGTCTAGATTGTTTTCCAGTCATTATATTTTGGGTCGTGTTGGAGGAAGGGATACCATTCGAGTCTAGTCTTGTTTGAATTAGTCATTTGACTCATTTTATTTTTAATTTAAGGTTCAAATGACGGGTCTTGATGGTTATTTCGGCCAATTTTAATTTAGTTCAAAACCCAATATTCTTAAGTAATATTAGATAACACTTAATTATTACTATATAATTGAAAAGTAATTGATGCTAACAAGGGATTGTTAGGCAAGATTTGTACTTTTTTTTGGAGTAAATGCAATAATTAGTATTTGAAAATAAATTTCTAAGAGAGTTTTTGGAGAAAATCAATTGGATCAACTTTTTGTAAAAGCTTTTTAAAGTTTAAACTAAAAATGCTTTTATAAAATTAATGGATCTATAAGCAACTTTTGAATCTTAAATCCTTTTTTACTTTTTAAAAAACATACTAAACGACCTTGAAGTATACTTCAAAGTCATATTTATGTTAGTGTATTTTAAGGTCACAAATTGCTAAAAAAAGTATTGCTCTTTACATTTAGGCCTTGTTTGATAGGAAGAAATTTCTATGAAAATTGAAAATTATTTTCCATTTTCCACCTTTTAGACTGTTTGATAGGAAAAATTTTCTAGGCAATTGATTTTTCGACTTATACCTCGCGTGACCTCATTTTCCACATTTTTCTTGAATTAGTTTTTCCATGAGTTTTTGGTTTTTTAGGCTTTTTTTTTTAACAATTGAAATAAATTTTATCCCAAATTGTAATAAATTCTATACATTTAATGAACAATTTTCATAAAAAAAAGTCAAACGAACACCAAAAGATCCAAAATTTCAATATTTACTAGTGAAAAATTATATAATTAATTGACAATTTCCAGTAAAATAAGTTTTAGACAATTCAAATATTTGAAATTCATTTTCTTTCCATTCAAATTCTATTATTATAATCAAAAGAATTAAAATAATGGTTTTTTTAAACATTTTCTATTAATAAAAAAATCCATAATAATTCTTTCACTATATAGCTAATCAATCTCATTAAAAGTTAAAGGAAATGGTAATTAAAAATCTATCAAATCAAATCAAAATCACAGTAATAAAGATGAAGATTACAGACATCAAAACTTGCAACCTTAAAAGTAAAAACAAGACTAACAGGTGGCCCTACCACCTACTTCTTCCTCGTTTCACTTCTCCGACGAAACTTAAGCACATCACGGCGAGGTACGAGCACGAGGTGATTTCCCAAGAGCCTCCGGCAATTGCTTTCCATCGCAATCATAATAAATAACGCCGGAGAAATCCAACGGCTGACACTTATCTCCCATCAATATAGTCCTCTTCCACAGCCCTTCATCATCTCCACCAAGATTATCCCCGGAATTTTTCTTGTGCCGGAATTTCATCGCCTTGTTGCTCACAGTCATTAAAAGTCGCTTCGGCTTAGTCAAAGGCGAATTTGGCGAACCAGAAGCCATCTTTTTGGCGGCCCGGCTAGCATGTTTTGTGCATAGAGACCAAAAAGAAGTGAAGGGTTGTATTACATTTACCACTGGTTTCTTGAATGAGCGTCCGCCGCCGCTGCCAGCGGTGCTGTTGGGAGTGCACGGCGGTGTTATACGTACCATATTCTGGTTCTTGGGTGGTTAATGGAGGATATGGTGTTGTTTATATAGGTGAAAAGCAAGTAGAATTTTGGCTGTGCCGTGTTTTGTTTTCAGAATTCGGTCAACTATATTTATTTTGCATTTTATATATATTAAGATAAGGGAAATTGCTGCCAAATTGCAACAGATGCTGTATCTTTCTTTTCTTTTTTTGCCACTTTCCAATAAAAAACTATAGAATGTTATCTGTAAAAATTTTGACGACACTTCTTTTGTACACATAGCAACTCTCGATAATGCGGATTATAATAAAATTATTCAAAATAAGTGCTTTTTCATTTTTAAAATATTAACGGGTTTTGGACTTCAGACACTTTAGACTTGATAAGATTGTAAAAAATAGGAAAATCGACTTTTTTTCATCATTAATCCTTGTAATTTATTATTAATATTGGTTAATTTTTTATTTATTTTTTTATAAACATCCTCAATATTTCACTTAATTGCATATTCCTTCGTCCATTTTGCCTTCAAAAAATTCGGGTAAAATGACTAAATTAAAAAAAAAAAATTGCAGTAAAAACTCCAACTCTTTTCAAAAATACAAATATACCATCTTGTAAAATTCAACGGTACAAAAATTAAATTTTAAAAATCACAACTTTCGTGCTAAAAAAATAAAAATGTGAGTTTGCATGGTTGTCTAACGTCTAATCAATAAATCGAACTAACTTCAATAAAAGTAAGAAATATCCACTGTCACGTGCGATATATAATTCTGGTAAAATTCAATTGTATAAAATCAGATTTTAGTAAACTTTTACTCTCATATTGAAATTTTTTATTTCACGTGCAATGTTTCAATATTTGATAAAAGTTAAATGACCACGTGTCTTTTCTTTAAACCCCACGTCCCAAGCCACCACATGAAGGAAAAATTCGTTTTTAATTCTTTCACGATCACGACATTCCAGTTTAAATAATTTAAAGGTAAATTGCAAACTTAGTCCCCAATCTCTGGCTAAAGTAACAGTCTCGTATTATAACCTTTTTTTTATCTGGTTTTTATCCCCACCTTTGAGAGATTAGAATGTTGGGACTTTTTAACAGAATCCGTCCAAAACAAATTTTAAGTGAAGTCAGCTGACCTGCACATGCCTTTTGATGAAGGGTAAAATTGTACATACACTAAATTTCTTTAAAAAATAAATAAAAAACATCAGAAAAGGAGGAGAAATTTTTTTTATTCCACCCCATATTTTCAATTATTAAAGCTTATTTGTGACAGGTTTTTTCAACATAAATGATCTTTTTCAAGAATATATGGTCAAAAGTAGGAAAATTATAGGCTCGTAGAATGTGTGAATAAGATTGTTTTCAAACTCTTCCATACAAACTCTATAAGCTGATCCATTCAAATTTGAACACCAATTGAGGACATCCATGAGCCACCGCAGAGTGAGAGTAGGGATGGCAAAAAAACCCGTCCCGTCCCGCCCCGCCCCGAATGGGACCAAATTTTGATGAAGGGTAAAATTGTACACACACTAATTTTTTTAAAAAAAAATAAATTAAAAATCAGAAAAGGAGAAGAAAAAAATTTATTCCACCGCATCTTTTCAATTATTAAAGCTTATTTGTGACATGTTTTTTCAACATAAATGATATTTTTCAAGAATATATGGTTAAAAGTAGGAAAAATTTCAAACTCTTCCATACAAACTCTATAGGCTGATCTATTCAAATTTGAACACCAATTGAGGACATCCACGAGCCACCGCAGAGTGAGAGCCCTAACTACAAGTGATAATCAACACATTTCTTTGCTCGTGAATTCGATTTCTGGGTTTGTACTTTGCCTTCGACGGTGTTTGTAGGCCGAGGAGTTCTAATAAGTGTAAGATTAAGCGGTAATATAGCCCTATCCGGCATGGAGTTGGGTTGCAGTCGAATAGTTATTTTATTTTATGCCTGTTTTATTATTTGTCCTTTTATATTTGGATTAATTGATTGGACAATTTTGCCCTTTGTTAAACGTAATGTACTGGCCAGCTGTTTAACGGCTGTTTTGGACAATTTGTTGGCAAATTGGGAATATAAAACCAGACAAAGTTTGGAAGTAAACTTGCAAATTACCCTTTATTATCACACAGTATCCTGAACTGGAAATCCGTAAATATCCCTCGTCTTCATTGATCTGAGAAGAAGGCGAAGAAGAGGAGGATCCAAACCCTACCAAACAACATCATTCCTCCTCCTCCTCCTCCTCCTCCAGTCTTCCAATGGCAGAGAAAACTCATGAGAGCAAAAAAACAATCCCACCGTACGTGAAGGCGCTATCGGGGTCACTGGGAGGTGTAATGGAGGCGTGCTGCTTACAGCCGATTGACGTCATCAAGACTCGTCTCCAGCTGGACCAGTCCGGTTCGTACAAGGGAATTATCCACTGCGGCACCACCATAACTCGAAATGAAGGTGTGCGGGCATTATGGAAAGGATTGACTCCATTCGCCTCGCATTTGACTTTGAAGTATACGCTCCGGATGGGTTCCAATTCCGTCCTGCAGTCGGCGTTCAAGGACACGCAAACGGGTAATATCAGTCACCATGGGAGGCTGCTTTCCGGATTCGGGGCGGGCGTGCTAGAAGCTCTTGTTATTGTCACGCCATTTGAGGTTAGTTAATTTTCTTTATTTAATTAGTTAAAGGGGTTTTATTCTTAATTAAATGGCAAACCACTCTTGGTTTGATCGACTTTTTAGTTTTACTAGTTGGAATTCAAGTGGAAAGGGTGTAATCACAAATTGACCACATGTTGCTCTGAATAATGTGTGTGATTGATTATCAAATCCAAATCATTAATTTTAATAGAATTCCGTGGATTGGATGTTTGATAATCAATTCTAATATCGCATTAGCTTATAACTGAAAGTTTCACTGCGAGTTAATTTAAGTGCAATTGTGAATGCTAGAACTTGAGTTCTATGTAGTATGGTTTAAATGGTAATATGTGTGACTTAATTTCGATTATGAAATTAGAGTAAAATTGACTCCAAGTTCTTCAGAATGTTTGGTCTTAGATTAAGTGAACCATGGGTCCTGATGGATGCGGTTGGGTGTCAATTTCTCCAACAATTAATACATATCAATCAATTTCTAACTTTTTTATCCCCGTCGATTGTTATCTCCAGCCTTCAGCTGTTCATTTATGCCCTATTGTAACAGCTAGTTGCTGCACATACTATTTTGAGTATTGTAGGGGTAGTATTTTAGTTTCCCTTCCCTGGCTTCCAAAGATTCGTTTACTTGCCTGCCCTCTTAATCTGATTCATTTCTGCGCTTGACAGCTTTGGTGCTAGTGCCAAATAATGCTACCTGTTGTCGGTGTGCACTGAATCCTGCATTACTTGAACGACGCCATTTACCTGAAATTTTTGAAGTTGGATTTTTCCATATTCTTTTTGTTTTGGCTATCTTGACACTATTTGATAGCTCGGACTTTCTTTTCTGTGGAATGTATGTCTAAGCCAGTTAGGATGACAAAATATAATCGATGCAGGTGGTGAAAATCAGACTACAGCAGCAGAAAGGATTGAGTCCTGAACTTTTGAAGTACAAAGGACCTCTACATTGTGCTCGTATGATCATCCGCGAAGAAGGTATACTTGGTCTGTGGGCAGGAGCTGCTCCAACTGTTATGCGCAATGGGACAAATCAGGCTGCCATGTTTACAGCCAAGAATGCATTTGATGGGATTTTGTGGAACAAACATGAGGGTGATGGGAAAGTGCTCCAGCCATGGCAATCCATGATATCAGGATTTCTTGCAGGGACGGCTGGTCCAGTATGCACCGGGCCCTTCGATGTTGTAAAGACGAGGCTAATGGCTCAGAGCCGTACTGGAGGTGTGTTGAAGTACAAAGGCATGGTTCATGCTATCAAAACTATATATGCTGAGGAAGGTTTGCGTGCATTGTGGAAGGGACTGCTACCACGGCTTATGAGGATCCCACCTGGTCAGGCCATTATGTGGGCCGTAGCTGACCAGATAACTGGCTTATATGAGAGGAGATATATGAAGAATGCATCATTATAAGACCAATTTTGCACTCTTCTCTTCATAACTTTCCTGTTGGGGCTCTGAAATTATGAGTTTTCGAGTTCTTTCACGCTCCTTAAATCAGAAAAGGCAACGATTCAGATTTTCTTTACCCCATTTTCTATTCAAATTCGGGTGAACCAATAAGTATCTTTTGCTTGGATTTTCTTACTTCTATGAAATTAGGACGTAGATGAGGAACTCTATTGATGATAAAGTGCTTGGAGCTGTTCTTGAAACAAAAGTTTGTTAATTCTGATTTTTGTTCATTATTGTAGTAGGTAGTAGTAATAAAGAAACCACTTTTTGGATTCCTATAAGAAGGGCCCTTATTTCTCCATATTTTTCCTGATCAATCTATCATTCTTTTGAACTTGAGAAATCTGTATGCAAGAAAGCTTCGGGGTTATTAATTGCTATGACATTGTAATTCATTTAGCTCCAATGGGGCGTGTTTGTTTATTAATGCATGCATTCATTCTGGTAATTGTCCTGACTCCTAAGAATGTTTCTGTTATTTCTAATGCTAATTTATTTCTGCGAATTCGAGCATTTCTGGGGACATGTTCATATCTTATGTGGAATGAATTACTAGTAGGATTCAGAGGTACTCGTGTGGAGGACTGCCTTTTGGTGTATATTATGCTTTGCAGTTGGGAGAATCTTCCATTAAATTTTAGGACTGAATTTTAGACAAAAGGAAAGAGCCAAAATTTTAGACAAGAAGGGGACTCTGGGAGATACTGACCATTAAGTAATTCATTTGTTCATGGCAGCTTTTTGCTAGCTTTCATGTATGTTATCTGTTCATGAAAATTAGTTAATTCCTTTGTGTTTCTTTTCTGTAACTTCCAAAGTGGAAACAAGAGGTCGAAACTTTGAATACTGGTTCAGAGACTCTTATGGCTTAAAATTCACTTCTGTGCAATATCAAATTACTTATCTATCATTGAAAACTGGGGGTTTTCACATTTTCTTGATTTCAAATAAAACTTATAAAAGAACCATTACAGTATTATGATTGGATTATTGAGTTGTACAAGAACTAATTTCTTCCTTAATGCTCCCGGCTAAATGTCCTTTGGGCCATTTGCCTCTTTAGAGTGGATTCGTTCATCGGAATAGCTGGGTGTAAGGACACATAGATGGCGAATCGGGATGAAATGAATATAGACATCATATGTTATTTGCATGTTTGACAAAATTAGTGATCATGCTCTCATAAACGTGTTATTTTGTGAAATATCAATTGCAAAGATTGTGACACGATGTTTACATTATCGATGCATGTAGGAAAAATATATTTTGTGATGGTGCGAGTGAAAACTCATTGATTACATGATTTGTTGTAAAATTATTGTAAAATATTATTTACCTTCTCTTATTCGTGTATTTTATTCTCTATGGTGACGAATTCACAAGAAAAAACACTAATCTATTTTTCATCACCATGTAAAGAGTATTTAGGCTATGTATGAATCATTTTTTTAATCACTTTCATCCACATATTTCGAGGAATTTATAAATATTACACGATTTTTTACCACTCATTTATAATTTAAGTTGTTCATTAACACCTTCCAAAGTCCCTATTTGACAGATTATTAATTTTTTGAAAAAGTGAGTTTTTGAATAGTAAATTTTGAGAGAATGTGTGTTAAAAAATAAAAAGATATTTTGAATTTACGTAAAGAATATTTTATAGTGGAAATGTGTGGTTGAAAATGAAATAAACAAAAAGGAGAAAGAATAGTTATCAAACAAGGGTTAAATATAATTAAATTTGAAAAAGCCTATTATCAATATTTTGTGATTAGTAGCCTATTTGGGATCTCCTCTTATTTATTCTGAAATATGTGGTTGAATCATTTGTCCTCTCACAAATACTCCTAATTCCCCAAAATAACAGCTCTCTAAGGCTGAAATTTACTCGCATAAAATAGTGGAAAAATCTTCTGTAGATACTCCAATATTTATATCAATAATGTATTGCAAATTCTAGAGATATCCAATATGGAGGAATTTTACACGATTGTATTTCACCATCGCTAAAATACAACCACAAAAATTGTTGGATAAAATATCTAATTATGTAACATTAAAAAATAATGTTGGATTTGGGAAATTAATGTTACGTACGTATATTAATTATTATGATCAATCTAAATGTCATTTTAACTACAGCAAGGGGTCAAGTCGCGTGTCCACTTGTCTTAAAATGAATATTTATGTGTTGATCATTGAGGTTTATTTGGATAAGAAAATGCATTGATCCCCGATGCTTGCTTGAATAAGTATCTGTAGGACTTTATAACACCTGTATATAAGAACCGTGCTATAGGTATACCAGACGGAATACACACAACAGTGGGTGGGTGGGTGGGTGGGAGGTCTTTGCCAATATTTTAATTACATGGGGCCCACCCCATGGGAGTGAAATTCAAAATTCTGTATCAATTTTGTTTTATTTCCCTGTACTCACGGCATTATTTTTTATATAATCATGATTACATGCCTCGAATAGCCTCCAACATGCACAACTCATTTTAGTGTAAATTATGACAAATCAACTTTAGTGCATCATGATTTTGTGTTAAAACGGAATATTCTAATATGTCACGAAAACACGAAAATCAGTAAACTTTGAAAATGAAAACTTAATCATGAATTTCAACAACATAATGAAAAATGTCAAGTAATGAAATGATAAAATACCCTTATCGAACTCTTATAAATAGGAATGCACAATTAAAAGGAAAATATCAATCGATCTCAATCTAAAAAGAACGTCTCTTTCTCAAATGCAAATTTGAGTGAAATGCCAAAAAAAAAATCAAGAGGAAGAAACTTGATAATTTGAGAGAAAAAAAATATACGGTTTGATGCAAGAAATATATCTAGTTTGAGCCATATTTTTTGTCCAAATGTATTTTAGAATAATATTTTCATGGAAAATGTATGGTTAAAATAAGAGAGAAATTTTGAATTTACGTGTAATATTATGATCATTGAGGTTTATTTGGATAAAAGAATGCATTGATCCCCGATGCTTGCTTGAATAAGTATCTGTAGGACTTTATGACACTTGTATATAAGAACCGTGCTATAGGTACACCAGACGGAATACACACAACAGTGGGTCGGTGGGTGGGAGGTCTTTGCCAATATTTTAATTACATGAGGCCCACCTCATGGAAGTGAAATTCAAAATTCTGTATCAATTTTGTTTTATTTCCCTGTACTCACGACATTATTTTTTATATAATCATGATTACATGTCTCGAATAGCCTCCAACATGCACAACTCATTTTAGTGTAAATTATGACAAATCAACTTTGATGTTAGTGCATCATGATTTTGTGTTAAAACGGAATATTCTAATATATATGTCACGAAAACATAGAAATCAGTAAACTTTGAAAATGGAAACTTAATCATGAATTTCAACGACATAATGATAAATGTCAAGTGATGAAATGATAAAATACTCTTACCGAACTCTTATAAATAGGTCATTGCACAATTAAAAGGAAAATATCAATCGATCTCAATCTAAAAAGAACGTCTCTTTCTCAAATACAAATTTGAGTGAAATGCCAAAAAAAAAATCAAGAGGAAGAAACTTGATAATTTGAGAGAAAAAATATATAGTTTGATGCAAAAAATATATCTAGTTGCTTATTTGAGCCCTATTTTTTGTTCAAATGGATCTTAGAATACTATTTTCATGGAAAATGTATGGTTAAAATAAGAGAGAAATTTTGAATTTACGTATAATATTATTTTAAAAAAGAGTATATGATTGAAAATAAGAAATAGAAAAATGTAT
>CAIGRN010059431.1:0-33529 GCA_903798345.1 Fraxinus anomala
TGGCCTATTAGACAGCTTGGACGTGGATTGAGACTCTTTCATCTATTTATTAGATATTATATAGATGGCGGTGGCGCCTATAACATTGTACAGATGCCTAGGCGTCGATTTTGCTTAGAGAAAAGGGGAAACTAATTTATTGTTTTCTTGATTTGTTAGTTCAAAATTAGGCTTTCGATTAAATTAAAAAGATGTCCATATGTTGGTGTAGTGTATACTTTTGAAGAATATCATAAAAGACTTAAAGGCTCAAAAAGTCAAGTTTTTGAATTAAAAGCTGAAGATTCGTGAATTAAAAGTTGAAGGTTTGTGATTCAGATCCAATCAAAAAACTAAATATTGATTTAAATAAATTCTAAATTTACATTTCTTATAGCATCTCCAATAGACTCTTTAAACATGAGATTCTCTATATTTTAAAGAGTCAACATTTAAAATTATGCTCCAAGAGATTTTTTAAATTAATATTTTATTTTAGAGAGTGAGTTTAGAGAGCCAAACTTACTCTCTATAATTAAATGCATTCAAAGTGTTTTAATTTTCAATAAAGAGAAATAATAAAATAATCTAAAAAAAAAAGCTATTTAAAATAAAAGATAAAAAAAAATAATAAATATTTTTTGGGAATAGTAAAATTAAGTGTTAAATATAAAATGTTTATTGGAGTATTTCAAAATTTTAACTCTCTAAATTTATAGATGCTCTCCAAATGATAGAATATATTCTTTAGAAATAGAGTCTCTTGAAAATGCTCTTAACTATATTATACACATGAACAATTTAGCAAAGATCCTGATTAATTGTATTAAATAATTGTTTTATTTTTTGACTTGTTCTTGTTCAGTTTTCAACAGTTTACATACCTAGTGAATAAAAACAATCATGCTACATTACATCTTTTTTTTATATCATTTTTGGCATTGCACCACATGGTGACACATGATTGGACAGTTTAAAAACAATTCTCACCCAACACCTTTTGAACTCCCACATAATGTCAAATAAGATGTAACCAATGAAATGTAGTGAATCGCATTAAGTATTTTTTTTTATGGTTGTGCTACATGTATATAATGATTTACATAATTATTTACATACACATGGTGTGGTGAAATATCATTTGGTCAGAATTTCTTACAAAAATAATAATAATAATCTAACCACTCTTTTTTTATACCACATCTGTATGTAAATTATTATATAACCCAATTGTGTACAAATTGCATAATTCATATAAAAAAATGGATGTTACTATATATACATAAATATTTACAGAGTTAATATCCTAAAATAGTCACCGAACTTCGTCAAAAGTTCCTATGAGATCATCGAATTTCAAAAATACCCTAAGTAATCATTGAACTTTGTAAAAAGTTCATAGGGGGTCACTGAACTTCAAAATTTCTCTAAATAGTCACTGAACTTTGCCAAAACTTCCTAGGAGGTCACCGAACTTTGTAAAACATCAATGGTTCAGTGATCTTTTAGAAATTTTTTGCAAAATTGAGTGACTAGTTAGGGAAGTTTTAGCAAAGTTCGATGATTATTTAGAGAAGTTTTGAAGTTTAGTGACCTCCTAGGAACTTTTTGCAAAGTTCAATGACTATTTAGGATATTTTTGAAGTTCGATGACCTCTTAGAACTTTTGGCAAAGTTCAGTGACTATTTAGGGTATTAACCCAATATTTACATAAAGAATTATATAATGTTGGCTATGATACTTTATCATTTGTCAGTTTAAAATACTAAATTTTTTCATCCAATATTTTCTCTCTATACATCATTTTATGTAATTCTTCATGTATTATTTTTATGTATAAGTAGCACAATCCAAAAGTACGTATCATAATTATCTCCTAAAATTAGTAATTATAGCCAACACTCAAAATAAAGCACATATATTATTTAAGGCCCACCCCTTTAGGACTTAAGGTCTAGACGTGGAGCAATTTCAGTCCACAAGCAAATGGGAGGAACATGTCAAAGTGGACAAGAAACATGATCACTTGTAAGTCGTAATTGAAGACGAGAAATTGTCCAATTAACATTGTCACTTGTGACTTGTGCATGCAACAACTGCCACAAATTAGATGACTAGGAAAATTAGAAAAAGAGTAAGAGACTCGAGAATACAAACGGAAGGTATAAAATGTAAGGAAAAAATATAACATCGATTATAACGTATTCAAAATTGGTTTAGAAAATTGAAAATTTAGTTAAGTGTCAATACCAAAAATATGGAAAAGTGACTTTCGTGTCTATTTCGTACAAATATTTGGACTTGATCTGATAGTCAAATTACAAATGTAAATAGACCAACCTGTTTTACTCGTCGAGTAGATTGTCTTGGAATATTTGGAATCTCAAAATCAATTCCGAATGAATGAGAAATTGTTGTCCAAAGTTGGGAAAAAAAATAGAGAAAGCTGTCTGGAAAATGATTAAGGTTGTTGCTAGCTTATGTTTGGACTGTCGCTCGAGCGGCCGCCCGCTCGAGTGACAGGCCAACGAGAAAGTATCTGTTTTTATCGCTCGAACGAGGCGATGACAGGCTAGCGACAAGTGAATGGTGAGACTTTTGTCAAATGTTGCTGAGCTTGGGGCACGTCATTTCATTCACAACCCATCATCCTCTATATATATGATCCTTTTGTATTGAGCATTGCATTAAAACTCTTGTAAATCACTTCTAAATTCATCAAAATCGTTTTCTTCTTTGTAGATAGAAACTCGATCGAATGTTCGCCATAACTTGTTCTTTGAAGTGCTTCTACCACAAGTTGAATCCGTTATATCTTGGGAGATAAATGCCGTAAACCGTGAGTATCGTTGTAGGGAAATTTTGTCTTAAAGAAATAGTGAAAATCACATGCTTCGGATTGTTCTTCTTTTTCTTCTTTCATTTTTTGATTTTGTTTTTTATTTATAATTTTCATACCACATTCACTTTCACTATACTATAGTGTTTAATCATGCTCTTGTGGATTAAACTTTACTTTTTGTTTGTTCGATTTACAACAACACTTTCACCCGTACATATATTCGATCCATTATTTTTCCAACATAAAGTTCAATAAATTAGAGTTCATAATGTTCTAATGAGTTATTTGATATGTTCATAAGTTCAAACGAGTCACCATCATACAAGAACGTGTTAATAAATCTCTCACATAATTTATAAATAAAATAAATAACTAATATATAAGGATATAGACTATTTCTCTTAATAAGATTGACATTTTAAGTTGGAAAACTCGAATCTTTGAATGTGAACATGCTTCTAAATTTTATTTCTTAATTACTAGAGGGGCTCTAAATATTTGCTTAATTAGCGGAGGAAAAACGAGTGTTATCCCAATTTGCTTTGCCCCACATTCACTATCGAAGGATCAAAGCTAGAGAAAATGTTACCATACACGTGTTTTGAAACTCTCCACGGGTTTCAAAAACAAAAATGAGGCTACAGTTTTATGTCAAACATTTCGACTAACATCGATGAATTTATTAAGAAATGTTGATGATGACAACTTGCGCTGGGGTCTAGCAAGAATTGAAATCGTGAATTTATTTATTTTCAAAAGAATGGATGGATCCACTTGGTAAAAAGTGATTTTGGAATCTGATTAGACTAATATTAACATGGATTAATTATTATTTTATCAAAAAATCACAAGATCAACTTGTAAAAATAAAGTGTAAAAAATATGTTTAAAAAAGCAATGGGTCCCACAAGAATTTTGAAGATATACCATTAAAAAAATGAATTATGGACTCCTTATTGTGAGGGGAGGAGAGGGTGTACATCGAGATGTCCACGTAGTAAAATCCATATTTTGAATGCACTGACACCAAAAAATAGAGGTCCAAGCAATTATTTAGACGTATGACTCATAAATATTAAAATAGAAGAATGTGAATAGTCTTGGACATAATATATTATTTTATATTCATAATATATAGCCCTTGTTTAAAAAAATGAGTTTTTTATGAAAGTGGGGCTCGAACAAGGATATAATATGGAGAAATAGTAGGACAACTCAATATTGACTCCTAGTGGGTAAATCTCATATGCGAGATTGATTTTTAATTTAGTTTCAAATTTCACTACGTTGTCATCGATCATTTCTCAATTTATGGAACATTACTTAATTGTCAATTATATTACATTATTTCTTCTATCTAATTTTTGCATGACATGACAATATATCACTACTTTTAAAAATTAAACAAAAACACTCATTTTAATATTGAAATTAAAAATTATTGCCACAACTCTCGTTTTATAAGTTTCATTTTTAATCCCCACCAAACAATGGTTAAGAGTTGTTACAAAGACATGGTAGAAACCTCACAATATTTTAACAAATGTTATTATAGAGGTCATATAATAATAATGGAGACATTATTTTTCTTTGAAACACCCATTTAGAAATAGTGGATCTATTGAAATGAAATTTGATCATTTCTAAGTATTATAAGAATTTTCAAAGAAAATATCATTCCTACACGGATGTTAAAAATTATCGAGTCAGACGGAGAGGAAAAACTCAACTTGATCGATCCAAGCACATAATTCCACCGATGATTGCTTGACTAGCATGTACATTCATGTTCCATGTCATGCTAAGATTATTGGACATGTTTGAAAAAGACAACTTGTCACGAACCTAATTAACTATATATCTAGTTCTTGTTTGATGTAAATTAAAATTAAATTTCTAAAAGATTTTAGTAAAAGATGATAAAATATGTGATTAAAAAGTTATAAATATTATAAAATGTGAATTTGCAATTAAAAGTTGACTTTAACTTGAAATCTTAGCCCTTATTTGGTGGCCTTAAATTTGAAAAAAATATGTTTTGAATAATATTTTTTAGAAAATGTGTGTTTAAAAGATAGGGAAAAAAATTTAAATTTACATGTAAAATATTTTATTGTGCAACGTGTAATTGAACCTTAATTGACTTATGTTCATATGGACGTGGATCCATGTAAGTAAAAAAATTCCAAAAAAACTCACATCTATATGAATAAAAAATTCTGAAAAAATCTTCCCTGAGTAGGCTGTCAAGGAGCAGCATAGCAACGTACATCAAACATGACTATTCAAATATTCTGTTACGTGGGAAGTTAAGGACGGTTTTCCGCCATTTTGGCTAGACATCTCATAATTGTTCTCCACGTGGCTTATCCTCCGGTCCCGCATCATACACACATAACACACGTTTTATGTGAAAATCTCTACAATTTCTTCTCCTGATTGTCTTGCCAACTTCAAAATCTCTCTCTTAACCCAAAATCTTAAATCCCAATTGATTTCTAGGGTTCGTTTTCCCAGTTCTTCAATCATAATCTTTACTTTCACTCTTTGCCGTTGTGAAGTCTAAGCGAACACTCTCTTAATCCTTGATTTGTTTGCATTCTATTGAATTTTTGAGTTATCGGAAACTGGTAAAACATATACATCTGTTATTTTTCCGGGTAGGTTGTTTACTGTATTGATTTTACAGCGTAAATGTTGGATGAGAATTTTGGTGTATTTTCTGTTCTTCCTTGGGCAATATTGTCGGGCATAGGAATAAAATTGACTGCATGAATATATCTACTGCACTATCTTAAGATTGGGAACATTTGAATTTGTTAGGTGCATATGTGCGAATAAAAAATACAATGGTGTTATTATTTGGATAAGCTCTAATCTGCAGTGGTGCTTGCAAATACTCTGTAGTAGTATGTTTTCATATAATATGTGCCTGTTTATTTGGAATATGATTTCAATACTTTAGCGACTCTGTACTCTAGATTGCGTGGTAGTGGATATGAGTGACTTTCTGTCTTTTCGGACTTTGGATGCAATTTGATTGATACATGATGCAGGGGTTACGATTTGATTTTTCATTTATCAGGTTCTGTTTATTGACATTCTCTGAAGAGTAATGATTATCTTTTCGAACTTATGCACTGATGACTTTGATTTTCTCTTGCATAAAAGATTTTTTTTTTTTTTTTTTGGACGTTTCCTTTAAATCTGCAACAGTAAAGAAGAAGTGCAAAGTTTGACAAATGAATACTTTGAACTTGTTTGAAATGTAGTTTGTGTGGTTGAATAACGTTGATATTTGTGTGGTCGAATAACATTGATATTATTTTAGTCTTTTTACAAAATAAAGAAGTAGAGCACTCCAGTTTTACTTTTGCAGGTTCAGGATAAGTGTGAAGAACTACGGCTTCTTGCAGTATCACTCTTTTGGACTTCTTTGCGATTTAACATATGAAGATCGTTTACCTCACTTTTGGATGATGACATTCCACAATTTTGCTGTACGGTAATATAGAAATGAACATTTCTGCTCTGTTGACTTCTTCTGGTATCAATACTGCAGTGTGTGCAGTGCTGTTTTCATTGTATTCCATTTTAAGAAAACAACCAAGCCTTGTGAGCGTGTACTTCGGGCAAAAACTTGCTCAGGTGAGGTCAAAACGCAATGATCCATTTTGGTTTCAGAGATTTATTCCTTCTGCTAGTTGGATAGTAAAATCATGGGTAGCATCTGAGGAAGAATTATTCGCCATTGGGGGTCTGGATGCTGTTGTCTTTCTCAGGGCAGTTGTTTTCAGGTGACAACACACGTACTTTCAAAACTCCCAGGACTCTGATTATGTTTCATTATTGTTTTAATTATGGATCTGCAGTTATTTACTTGAAGAAGAAAGACCCTTTCATTTGTTTTTATCAATTGGAGCGATTACCTTGATTCACTCTCTTATGTAGGTTGCGTTCGTGATAATCACTGAAATATTTTTCTGCTTTCTTTACTATTTTCTTCTATTGAGTGATGTAGTTCCTTCAAATATTTTAAAATTCTTCGAGACATGAACATGGTCACAATTGATTTCCATCTTGTCCTCTACAGAAAGGACTCCATTATTGAACTAAAATATTGACACTGCAGCTGCATGTGTTCTCCTTCATTTCTCTGGATATGAGAACCATTTGTTTTCGATTGATTGATTTCCTGGTGTTCATATTCCAGCAGTTGTCCTGATATATGCCGCCACTTTACTATGTGCAGTATCCGAGTATTCTCTGTTGCTGGTGTTATATGTTTGTTTCTTGTGCTTCCACTTAATTATTTTGGGAAAGAGATGGAGCATAAACATATTCGAGAAGAGCAGTTGAGCGTGTTCACGATTGAGAATGTCAAGGAAGGGTCAAGATGGTACGTGATATGTCAATATCTATTACTGAGAATAAGTACCTGTTCTATTCCTGTGAATGACTTTTATTTGCTCAAAGTAGTCTGCTTTTTAAACATCTGTTCTAATTAACAATGTTCAGGGGATGGGTGGGGATATTCTGGGCTCACATACTGGTCTGGAAGGTCGAAATTGTTTTGTGCAAGACAACTTTTAATGCTTATGTTCATGTTAAGTATAACCTCAACTTGCTTGTAGCGAGGTAAATGAGTAGGGAGCTATGGTGTGCCAGCGAACAAGATCAAGGATGAAATCCTGGTTCTAAAACTATATCAAGCATGCATCTGAAAACCATTTGCTATTGAGTGGAGAGTGTTCTCCATAGAATGGTCTGTTAACTTATTTTCTCAATGTGGAACAGCCGTCCAAGATTTTAACAATAAAATACCATGGGTGCATATATGTTATTTACATTGAGTGTATAGATGCTAATTATTTTGAGTTTCCAGCTAGACGCTTAAATTGTCCACGTGTCAGCTTCATAATTATATACACGTCATGATAGCATAATTGGTGCATGTGGCCTCTCATCAAGGCCGAAAATAAAGATGAAAAATAAGATACTGGGGCCTTTAGAATTAAAAAAATATGCATATTCAGAATTTCAATTCCATCCTAGAATCAAAATATATCCTTGTTAAAGCTTATGCGGATTCATTGGGAGGACAGGAAATGAAACACATTTCGCATTCATTTACTGAAGTAAATATGAAATGCTAGAATGCTTATTTTATGAATTTTTATTATATCTTTCTAATTTGGTCCTTACATTTGGTTTTTTCTCAGGCTTTGGGCCCATTGTCTTGCATTATATGTCATATCTTCCTGTGCTTGTATTCTTCTTTACTTCGTAAGGACTTCAACCCATACCCACCTTTTATTTTCATTTTGATTGGATATACAGAGTTTAATGTATGATTCTTTGCTATAATCTTGTTGATAGCGTATTTCTGCTTGTCTTTAGGAGTACAAAAGCATCACAAAAATGAGATTGGCATATATTACAGCATCTCATTCCTATCCGAGTCACTTTACTGTACTTGTTCGTGCCATTCCATGGTCTCAAGAAGAATCATACAGTGTCAGGGTTGCTAAATTCTTTACAGATTACTACTCATCAAGCTATTTATCGCATCAAATGATTTATCATTCCGGTGCTGTTCAGAAATTGATGGTGAGCATGTAAATGGATTTTTTCTCTCGTAGCAGTTGATGTTTTCCTTATTCAGCATATCATGGATTAAACGCCTAATTCCATATTACTAAGAGCGATAACAACACGAAATTGGAAAAACAGAAAGTAAAAACATACGATATACAGTGCTACACTATCAATGGGATATTCACTTACTGCTTCAAGGTTTCACTATAAAGAAGGAGAATACATGTAAGTGAAACTCACACCTCTCTGTTTTGTTCTCTCTACACCTAAAAAGAGAGAACACGTCATACCTGCACGTCATACCATGGTCTCTATTTTACCAAACTCCTCTGGATTGGCCAAAAATCACGAAAACAACATCTGTTTTTGGGCAATTTTCTGGGCAGATTTGTAATCTATTTACCTTTTCGTTTCAGCCAATTTTCTGGTCAGTTTTTAGACAGTTTTTCGAGCCAAATCCACCACCTCGAAGCTCTTGTTTCAAGGAACGTCAAATCGGTGTTTTCTGGGCTCAATTTCACATTACCTTTCTCTACTGAATAACCAATCTAAGCGGTTCAAACCCACAACTAATATATTTACCTCGGTTGCTCTTCAGTCTCACTCATAAAGGACAAGATAACATTGATGAATTGTAGCCACAAAAGCAAGAAGAAAACAATGAAAGAGGGGCAAAAGGACGCCAAAAAACACGAAGGGAAATCACCTGTTTTTTCACAACAATGGCAGCCGATTTTTGCTCTCTCAAGGCACACACGTTTTCTTTTAATTTCATACACAAATCAGTTATAAACACCTAAAGGAAAACCTGTTGATTTACTATTGTTAGTCATTATTGGCTTGGTGTATGTGGGAAACCGTTGTTCTGGTTCTGGATCTTTTTGTGGAATTGGCCTTCAAGCTGAAACAATCGTTATGGGCCATGAAGAGCTTGTCACACTTGTCAATGAGGGACTTCATAAAATTCGATTCCACGAGGGTTTGATTAAAACTAATAGATGATTTTTACGGAGTAGCTACAAGTTGATAACTTATGTTTATGCATTTTGAACCAGTGAATTAGACTCCAACATGGATTCAGTTTATTAAAAATCGGTGTTACTGCTATGAGATTTCTTTTACATTAACTGTCACCTGCCCCGTGTATTCTTTTCAGTGACGGATTTTTTGGTTATTTTGTTGGGTGCAGACTGATGCTGAGAAGATTTACAACAAGCTCAAGTCCAACACCATGGACCAACATTATGGATCGCGACTATTAAGATGTGGCTTTTGTGGAGGAACTTCAACTTCTTTTAAGATCCTTTCTCCTGAGCCTGAAAATGTTAGGACTATAAGCTGCCTTGATGGTGCAGATTTAAGGCAAAAGGTCTGAATTTCTAAAATTAATTAGAACCTAGATTAATTTCTTCAGATATCAACTGCACTGTTCTTCTGCTAAATATCATCCAGATTTTTCTTCAGTTTACCAGCTCTTCCTGATTTGGAGTCCGAAAAAGTTTTCTCGTTTTAAATTTATATTCAGGATAAAGGAAGTGATATATGTTCCATCTCTGTATTCTGCAGTAGTCTAGCAGCATCTATCCTTACATAACATATTCAAATAATTTCATTTACACACTGTCTAAAATTCAATCTGCCCTCTGTGATTTGTATGCCTTGGAAAATAATATTCTACATGATTGCACCTGTTGGTTCTGTGAAAATGTTATATCCTCTAACTTCTGTATCCATCAGAAGCAGTTGTTGACTCGGTAAATTCTTTGTATTTGAATATATGTTAACTTGGAGTGACTAGTGGTGTGACACTTGAGGAAAATCCATCTCGTTTCAAAGGCATAAAATTTTGAAAGTTATGCAGTAATTTCTTCAAATGGTCATAATGGTTTTGAAATCTGAATGTGGTCAAATTTATGTAAGGCAACTTTTGACACACATTTGCACATATCTTTAATTAAGAGATGCCGAAATTTAGTGGGTGTGTAAGAGATTCATGTTGATGTTGAATTGGATTCTTGCAATTAATTTTGATTTGATCTTGTGAAACTGCAATGTGTTTCTTCATTTGTTAGTGAAGATCAACCTATGGTGTGGAAATCCCTAACTCTTCTTCGGGCTCGTTTGACATGGCTCTTGAAAAGTCAAAAGAATCTTTTGAGTCCCAAAAGTAGCTTTTGAACCCTTTTGTCTAATTTTTTGAAGTGCTTTTAAAGGAAAAGCTTCCTGGAAAAGCTCTTCTACTGAAAGCAAAAGCAAAAACAAAAACCATGCCAAACAAGCCCTTCATGTATCTGCTAAGTGTGTCACGATTGTTGCCAGCTAGGTTTTTAGTGCTAATATTGATGGTATTGTTGGATTGAATATCTCGGAAGTTTAAAGCTGACTGATCTTTCCTGCAGGAGTGCGGAGCTGCTTTGGTATTTTTCAGGACACGTTATGCTGCTTTGGTTGCTTCAGAGGCACTTCAACAACCTAATCCAATGTCATGGGTGACAGACTTGGCTCCAGAACCAAGAGATATCTATTGGTCAAACCTATACGTACCATATCGAATCTTTTGGATCCGAAAGGTTGCCATCCTAGTGGCCTTTATTCTGTTTGTTACTTTCTTCCTTATCCCTGTGGTGTTCACGCAAAGTCTTGTTCATCTTGATAAGCTGGAGAAAGTATTTCCCTTTATGAAGGGCATTACAGAGAGGTAACACGTTTTATGTTAGAAGTCAGTTCAATTGTTCCTTCTGTTACAATTAGTAAATGACATGCATATTTGGTATTGGTTCCTTACTCGGTGAAGTAGCAGGCAAAAAGGGATTAAAGAAAGATTAAAATGGGTGGTGATCAACTAATAACGTTCCCTAACCTCAAATGTGTTTATGTACTAGAGAACATATATGTGCCAATCTAACATCAGTCTCTGGAAAGCACTTTTACTAAATCCATTTTCAACTGTGTGCTTTATTTGAAATGAAAATATACCAGTTTTAGGATCCCTATCAGCAGCGCTATTTCTCTTTATCTGTCTTTTTTCCCTCTTAACATGTACCACATCTTTATATACTTAAAGATCCAAAAGATTAGATGAATTAGGTGTCAATTTTGTGGACTGCAGATTCTAACTATAATGACAAGGAATTAAATTTTTTCCTTCTGCTTTCTTGCAGGAGATATATGAAACAGCTGATAACTGGATACCTACCAAGCGTAATACTCATGATCTTTTTGTCTATTGTCCCACCAATAATGATGGTCTTTTCAACATTGGAGGGCTCAATATCTCGTAGTGGCAGGAAAAGAAGTACATGCATTAAAGTCCTTTACTTTGTAATATGGAATGTATTCTTTGCTAATATTTTAACGGAGGCTGCTATCGACCATTATCAAGTTTCAATTATGAAATTGGGAGATCCAAAAACCATACCTAACCAGCTTGCCAAAGCAGTACCATCAACGGTGATCTGTTCTGTCTTAAATTTTCAATTCTCCTCTTAAAGTACCATCATGGTTGGTTTTATTCTAAATGTGTAAGAATGTATTGGAATGTTGACCTTGAATTGCCATTTTTATTTTTTTAAAATAGTCGTCAACATTTGGCTATGCCATCTCTGAATGTTGAAGCAAGCTTTTATGGAACTGGAACTATATTTTTTAACCATTTATTGTAAATATTTCCTGCAAATTTATCCATGTTAGATTGGAACTGCTCATGCTGCATTGTTCATGTTTTCAACTGAACCCATATATTTTGAGATCTCATCTCACTTATGAATCTATGATTTTATTTTCAGGCTACCTTCTTTGTGACTTATGTCCTCACCTCAGGCTGGGCTAGCTTGTCCTGTGAACTGATTCAGCCATTTCCTCTTCTCTGCAACTCATTTTATAGATTTATTCTTAGAAACAAGGATGATTCAAGCTATGGCTCTTATACCTTTCCATACCACACAGAAGTTCCAAGAGTCCTCCTCTTTGGACTTCTGGGCTTCACTTGTTCAGTGTTGGCTCCTTTGATATTGCCCTTCTTGCTGGTTTACTTTTTTCTTGCCTATCTTGTGTTCCGTAATCAGGTGAGCATTTTTTATGGACGTGTTCCACTTTGTATGAACATTTTCTAATTCACACAGTTGGGAATGATTGCACTAATTTTTGTAATATGCATTTATGGGCATGTATGTGAACTTTTTTGATGCATGTTAACTTGTATACAAATATGTTCTACTTAAATTCTTTTCAAAAATTCTGCTAACGTGAAGAAGTATTAATTTTGTTTTTTGTATTTTCACTGTGCGCTTTCATCTTTTCTTTAGAGTAATGTAGAACTTGAGTCTTTTATATTCACCTATTTGAAAGGCTCATGTTCCTTGTCTCCTGTTCTGATCATTTATGCTGGATTTGCGCATGATAACTGAGTTGTTACTTGATAGAGGTGTTGGTACATTGAGATATCTTTTAGAAAATTTATTTACTTCACACTGTAATGCTAACTGTTAGAAAATCTATGTCTGGTGCTTGCACCATGTACTTCACCTTCTTTGTGTAATTCTTCTGCATTGTTCACACATACACAATATACACACTGATAATTCTGCAAGGCAGGAAAAAAGGGAATATAAGATAGAACAGACTTTGTCTAGTTATGTGGAATATTCATCTTTTGGTGTTATATTATGACTGATGTTTTTAATCTCTAGATGCTCGATTACTGTGTTTCCTGATAGACTTTGTTTGATAATCATGTGAAAAAATTTCATGAATCTTCTTTTGACTTCTAATCAGTGTTTCTAATGGAGAATGGTAAACAGGAAAAGATTAAGGGGAGAAGAATTTAGAGAGAGAGAGAGAGAGAGATCTCAATAGTGTTGAATACCGTGAATCAATGTCTGAAATATTCAACAATAGTAGTCCTTTTTACTATAAATAACTCTAACGAAACTGGTAAGTTGCTAAAATAATCATAAAGATTATATGTTTGCATTTCCTTACATTTGTATGAACTCCCCATTCCAAGCTTTGTAGCCAGTTCTTGGTAACTTGAGGATAGTGTCCTTGGCTCTTTAGACACAAAGGTACCAATATTGGGGAAGGAGATAACACAATGAGTTTCTCTTCATAAAGTTTCAATTGACTTTTTCATCCAGTCTTACTTGTGGGCTGGGGGATTTAGAGTTTTCTTCTCTTTCTGGTGTGTTGAAATTTTTTCCTATTTATCTTTTTTCTTCTATTTTTTGCATTCTTGAAATTGTTTTAGGTTTGTCATTCCAATATGAAAATGTATGTTTCAGATACTTGATGTATATGTCACAAAATATCAAAGTGGGGGACTATATTGGCCTATCATACACAATACAACAATATTTTCATTGGTGCTAACACAAATAATAGCTTTGGGAGTTTTTGGAATCAAACGGTCACCAATTGCATCGGGTTTCACCATTCCATTGATTATATGCACGCTCCTGTTCAATGAGTATTGCAGACAACGGTTTCATCCAGTATTTAAGAAGACACCTGCAAGGGTAATTTATGAAAAGCTGAGATTTATCTTTTCTTAAAAACACTACACTATAGGGTAAATAATATTGGTAGTCGCTCAACTTATGGAGAAATTTCATGCTAGTCACTGAGCTTTATTTTGTCCCAAATTAGTTACTCAAGTTTGCCTTCTGTTTCAATTTGGTCACTTTAAAATCCATTAGTTTTTCTAATGGATTGTCCAACAGGAAAGACTTCATATTCATCGTCTATGGGAGACATTCTGTTATAAAAACTAAAGGATTTTAACTAATCAAATTGAAATAAAAATCAAACTTGAGTAATCCCTAACAGTGTTTTAACCCTACTCTACAGTTAGATTTTTGCATGCAAACGAAAAGGAAACACAAGTTTGATCTATTTTTCCATGCCATCTGTTATCTGTAACATGCTAGTATCTTTACAGACAATCATTGATATGGATCGGGAAGATGAGCATTCAGGGAGGATGGAAGAGATTTATTTGAAACTGCCATCTGCTTATTACCAAATCACATCGGAATTAAGGAGTTTGGGTAATTCTTTGGAACTAAATCACCCCGAGATTCAAGCTAATGGCAGAGAAACTGGGGACATCAGCAGGCTTTAAGATCTAGAGGCTCCAGGTTCGATCCTCAGTTTTTGTGAATTTCATTTCAAATTTACTTATTTGCGCACTGGGTGTAAATGGGCTGGATTGTCGAGTCCAAGGTGGCCTGACATGACATGGCTCGGCCCAGCCATGAGCAGGCCAGCCCCACCCTCACTGGGTGGCTGAGTAAGCCCTCTAATTTTTCCTTAAAAGAAGAGAGTAAAAAGGATAGGATACAAATATTATTGGTTGTCTTGAGACTCATCAATGCACCTTGGGTTTTGTTTGTTGGTTTTTATTTATTTATTTTAATTTTCTATGCAAGATAAAAACAAAAATGTAACTATGCAAGATTAAAATAAAAATGTAACGTTATTGGTGCCCAAGTTAACCCGGGACGCTTAGAAAGAGCGCTTCATATACTTCTTAACAAGCATCTTCATTCACTGTTCTCAATTTTTTTTTTTTCACAGGAAACGTCTGTCCGACTACCTTAATAATCTGGGTTTGGATGCAGCCTGTTGGAGATAGAATTGCAAGTAAAAGAGATAGAATGATTTTTATATGCATAATTTGTGCCTTTATTGTCAATTCTTATATGCGATTGTCATAAGTTTGGAATGTGACATGCACATTTCTGACGTTTGTCGGAGCCTTTGTAAAGTTTATAGCAACAATTCAGTAGCTGTGTATGGATATTCATCTTGTGTATATCCAATGTTTTTGACTTGTGTACAAAATGAAGAGAAGTGCAACCATTTGAAATTGAGTAATGTTATGTAGTCCCACCGAGGTTACAACTCCAGTTAAAGTAGCGTTAGATGATAGGTTAAATGAAATGTGAAATTAAATGACTTATATAATTCAACTTATTATTTAATGTCACATTAATGCCACCTACACTGAGGTTATAATCTCAATAGAGTTAAATAACATTACTCTTTGAAATTTGGTTATTGCGTAGACATTGATGTTATGTATGCAAATTTGCATAGCCATTGAGAAAATTGCACATTTTTTTAAGGAGATACCACCTGGGGTTTATAGCATTATCCTAAACGTGGCTCTCTCTCTCTCTCTCTCTCTCTCTCGATAAT
This sequence comes from Fraxinus anomala, assembly GCA_903798345.1. Classification (NCBI taxonomy): domain Eukaryota; kingdom Viridiplantae; phylum Streptophyta; class Magnoliopsida; order Lamiales; family Oleaceae; genus Fraxinus; species Fraxinus anomala. The sequence goes on from CAIGRN010059431.1 coordinate 15,618, forward strand.
ATTACATATAGCATTATTCTAAACGTGGCTCTCTCTCTCTTTCTCTCATGTTGTCTTGTATAGTTTTCAAATAATATTATATTTATATAAGATATTTATCAACCTTTGATAACTATAGTAAAATGATGATTTGAAAAATATCTCTGGTTGTCCTCTTAAAAAATCTTATGCATACAAGAGTATTAATTTGAGGGTAATGTCTTATAGGTTATAAATTTCATTATATAAAGAATATGTCTCTTTAAAACCTTACTAGGAAAGATTCCGCGGAAAAATCATAACGAAGAAAAATGAGTGAATTATTCTTTTGAATACGCTATAAAAGTTGGCTCATCAAAAATTTTATCAAGAAAACTCAATGTGACAAAATCATGGTCAAGGAAAAAGAGTACTACTCGTATTTACCAGTGTTCTAAAAAGTAAAAAGTGTGCTGAAATGTGGAGGTCAAGCTTCGGCCTAAGCGAGTATAGGCATGAAAAGCGTTTTTTTTAATTTTAATATTATCTAAGTACACTACAAAAGTTGGCTCATTAAATCAATATAAAAATTATTCTTTTAAGTACGCTATAAAAGTTGACTTATTAAAAACCTAGTCATCAATGGAACAAAACCATAGTTAAGAAAAAAAGAGTACAACGCGTATTTATCAGTGTTTTAAAAGATGCAAAGCATAGAGGTCAAGCTTCGACATAAGCAAGTTTAATGTTATTAATAATTAAAGAAGTAAAAAAGTGTAAAAAGCATTAAAAACATAAAAGCGTAAAAAAGAAGCATGTGTAGGCGCGTGAAAAAAAAAGTAAAAATAAATAAATAAAACGTGAAAAAGCGCGAGGCAAGGCGAGACGTTTTGCGACCACTTTGTGATTAGACGCAGCTTTTTAGAACATTAATATTTATTCCCCTCATGATGATATCACTTGAATAATATATTTCAGGCATAAAATTCTTTAAATAATAGTAATTAAACCATATAAGATATTGGCTATAATCACATTTATTATTGCATATCAAATTTCATTCATTGTCAAGCTAACAAGATAGAGACTTGTGATTGTATCAATCATAATATAATTAATTTGTTTATACAAGTCTTTACGAAATTCATTATGCTAAGAGTCATACATTACGATTTTATTTCTTCTATTTTCATTTCACATAAGTATACACCATTAAGTGTTCTGACTGTAAATCCAGATACTTCAAATTTCTTTAATAACTTCAGTTTTTCCAGAACCTTTTATTTGGTCAATCATTTTTTCGATTGATATGTTTTGACGAATTTGTTTCGATATTCTCGTTATTCATAAAATGTAGCAGTACATCGTGTATAAAAGTATTGTTGACAACTTTTTCTTTTCGATTCTATTTCTTTCTCATAACAACATAATTTATTGAGATATTTCAATTTTCAATATTTCAGATACCTGAACCCCTTATGAGGCTTTATATTTTTTTATGTTGTATACTTTCCAAGAGTATGCCTCCAAATGGGGTCATTTCCCTTATTTGCTCCATTATTTAGGAGATTTTTTCTTAGAATTTAATGTATTGCTTCAAGCATGTCATAGATATTCAAAAATAATATTAACGAATTGTCCTCACATGAAATTAATTCGAATTGGAGCATTTAAAGCTAGCGTGTGAGATATTGTTGATCTCTTTAATCACTAAATGTATTTAAATGAATTATTGTTCTAACTTTTGATTCGAATTGTCATTTGCGAGAATCTAGATAATATATGATGCATTTGTATATCATTTACATCATCTTAATTCCTCCCCTGATTTTGAAAAAATTGTCCAATCAAATTGACAATCAACAAATTGCGTTATAAAATATTACCTCTTTATGGTTTGAGATATTTTATAAAAGATGTTTAATTTCATTTTATTTCTTGTGTATTTTTAAGGAATATTTTTTCCGATGGTAATAAATAATTTTAAGCTGGAGAAATTATATAAATATATAATGTAAAATTTGTTTTAAAAAATTATAAGTTCTTATAAAATTAAAGGAACAAGAGAAATATAGAGAAGTCAATAAATTTTTCTATATTTTATTGAGAACCAAAATCTTATATTTATAGGGGAGAATTAGGATTGTAAAGGATACAATAGTCATAACTAGGGCTATAGGGGTATAATGATCCTTCACTATTAAATATATAATTTACAATACTCCCCCCTTGAATGACTATGTACACAATATCTGTTTCGTTAAAATTTTGTTCCATAAAAATCTAGTTGGACAAAAATATCAAAAGAAGTGAAAAAGAGTGCAAATAATTATAATAAAATTAGAGTAATAAAATGATGTCTAGTTAAAATCTTATTATGAAAATTCAATGGGGCAAAACTAAAGTCAAGAAAAAAGAGTACAGATATTCCCCTAATTTCAATAAATGAAAATTCTTGTATTGATTCATCTATGTTTTGCACACCAATATCTAAAATAGTATAATTTCTAGTGAAGTATGTCACAAGTTGTCTTGTATAGTTTTCAAGTAATATCTTTATATAAGATAGTTATCAACCTTTTGTGATTGTAATAACATGATGAATAAAAAAGACAGATTTTATTATTCTTTTTAAGAGTCTCGTACATAAATTTATTAACATGATTATAAATTTATATTGAGGATAAATATGCTTTAGATTATGTACGTTCATTATACAAAGAATATGTCCCGTTAAAACTTTATTAGGAAAAGCCTTGTGGAAAAAGTTTTAATGAAGAAAAAAGAGTACATTATTAATTTAAATACGTCACAAAATTGTCTCATTAAAAACATTGTCAGGAAAATTCGACGAGACAAAACATTTGTCATAGAAAAAAGAGTACAACGTATATTTATTCTCCTCGTGGTTAGTATAACTTGAATTATATGTTGTGGGCATATTGAATCTTTCAGGATAATAGAAATAGTAATGCCATGTGAATTAGATATTACCGAATTTTAAATTTCATGTCTTTGTGGAAATCACTTTGTTGAGATTCGTACATTATATATTACGACTTCATTATCATTTTCATTTTCCATAAAATATACACCTTTAGATTTTTGCACTGTAGGTCCAAAAACTTTAAGTTTTTCCAGTAAATTCAATTTTACTAGGATTGCTTCCTTTTATTTGACATATTATTTTTTCGATATGCTTTAATGATTTTATTTTTCTATCTTCACTATTCATAATATGAAGTGGTATATCATGTACAAAAGTATTGTCGACAACTTTTCATTTTCGATTCTATTTCATTTCCATAATAATATAACTTAATGAGAGATCTCCACTTTCAATTACTTGAACCTCTTCTGAGTTTTATAATTACTTATGTCTATATACTCTCTAAAAGTATATGTATGTGTGTGTGTGTGTGTGTGTGTGTGTGTGTGTGTATGTTAACGAATCGTCCTCCCATGATGTCAATTCGAAGTGGAGCATTTAAAGCTGGCGTGCAAGTTATTGTTGATCTCTTTGATCAGTGTATGCATCTAAATGAATTATTTTTCAAATTTCTAGTTCAAATTATTTTTTGCGATGATCTATTTAATATAATGAAGCATTTATACATTATTTCTAGCTTCTTAATTTCTCCAACTAATGCTGAGAGAATTGTTCAGTCAAATTGATAATCAGTAAACTGCGTTATAAAATATCACCACATTTCATAAGGTTTTAAACTACGCATTTATTTTAAAGATTCTTTACTTCTATCTCAATGCAATGCGGTAGATCAATTGTGTATAGTGGAAATAATTAGATGAAAAAATTAAGCTTTGACCATAAATCAAATATAGTGGAGAAAATATTGATATTGTCATGATACTAATAGTATTCCCTAAACAAAGCTAGAAAGTATTCATTCTCAATAGTAATGATTTCGAAATTAATTGGAGATATTTAATAAACAATATTGTTAAACTATTTATCTTCATCCCAATTAACGCTTATTGAAAAGGTTGAGATTTTTGCTCGCTAGCATTAACATGACAGACACATTGTCTTGATTCTATAATTTGAAAATTATTTTCATGATTTAAAATTTAAATAGTAATTTTGCAAACTTCAAATTATGAGCCCCATGCAATCATCTATTAGATGTATCATATCCATGAGATACAAATAATAGCTAGATAGTCAACATGGAGGGTGACATGCCCCTTATATTGCCTAATTAATTTTCAAAAATATAAGAAATTCAATCTCCATTTTAGTTTATGATGATTAATATCCAATTTTCAGTAAAGATAACACACTCTTAATATAAAGTACATGGTTCTTGTTTGCAGTCAGCAGATGCCATACGGGCCATACCTTGTTATTATTGTGTTTCTATTATCCTCTTCTTATGTGGTGTCCATATGAAATTTTTGTGTAATCTTATTCTCTTGTGAGGCATGTAAAGTATAACTTATTTTCTTGTGTAATCAAAGACCAAGTTGGTAGCTAACCACATCCTACACTTTTTTCGACTATTTCTTCTCTAAAAACGACTGCAAAAAGTAAGAAATTTGTCCCTTAGAAAATGATCTTAAAAACTATTAGAAACTTGGACTGGGGATTAAAATCGATTTATCCATAAGATTTCATAATGCACATTTTTCCCTACGTTCATTCGCCTACATATATACACACTCTCACTTGGTAGTTGGAAGTATTGAAAAAATTGGCCTTTGGTGACTTCTACAACCAGTTCTGTTGCACCAGGGTTTAAATTAATTGGGTGTATGCAAAAAAAGTTTAATTGCAATTTCCTCTACATATATTTTATCATTGTATATTATAGGCCCTGTTTGATGGAGATTTCTAAGATTAGAAATTAATAAGTCTTATTAAATTTATGGTTAAGAAAAAAATAAAAGTCGTGGGAACAATGAAATATGCAGTTAAAAATAAAGTTTGACAAGCTTTTTAGTAGAAAAAAGCTTTACCAAAAAACACTATATTGATCTACTTTTACGCTTAACAGTTGTTCAGAAAGACCTAAAATAAAATAACTGTTCTCCTGCTTATATATGTAGAGGGCATGAATGGTAACACAATTTCTGAAGGCTGGAAGTGTCAAAATGTGAGTGCAGCATAGTCTATCACGCTCTAGGTATAGTCCATTCCTATATTGGTCGAAACGTGAGCAAAGTAAGCAAAGGTTAGGAGCGTGAAAATGTATCAAGGAGCTAATACTCATTCAAGTAATGGTCGCTAGCTCACTTTTACACAAGTCGTCTCTCCACCTTAGCCATCGTTTTGTCTACCATTTGAGTAGGAAAATAAATTTTAGAATAGTAAATTTTTGGATAATATGTGATTAAAAAGTAGTGAAAATTTTTTGGATTTATGTACAAAATATTTTATTATGAAAATGTGATTGAAAATAAATTTGAAATTTTTTTTTAAAAAAAGAGTAGACAAATAGAGGCTTAGTCGTACACTAAAAAAGAGTTTTGTCTGACCAAGGAACCGTTTCAAAATTTTAGATAGAATAATAGATAAATCACGTGTCAGTCAGCCAAAATATCCAAGTAATAATTGATCTCAAATTCTACTCCATGAATTAATAATATTATAGTACTTCCCTTTTTGCCCGGATTGATCTTCATTCCTGCTCGTGTTTTTCAATCAGTTTGTTTTAGGTTTGAATTTGATCCATTTTATTGATTAATGAAGGGTACAATCAAACGATCTACACTGTTGAAATAAACAGGTTTTTTAAATGTTGATTTGTAAAAATAGCAATCATTTTCGCGCATTTTCAAGAGGTTGTTTTAGGGTGTGTTTGATTACGTTTGTTTTTCATGGAAAATGTCAATTTTTCTTCTAAGTTCACACTTTAAAGTATTTGATTACTATTTTTTTTTATGGAAAATATTATTCAACTTTTAAAAATAAGTTTAATTTTTCTTATTTTTAAGGAACACATTTTCTTTGATGGGGAGTATGTTTTTGTTTTTCTCAAAATAAGGAAAATTTTTCTTTTTCAGGATAGATTTTCCATCCCAATCAAACACACTCTTAATATAAAAGATGATCTCTACTTTAAAAAGTTAACCCTTAAAATTATGTTTCATGTGACTTTTTAAATTAATATTTTAATTTAGAGAGTGAGTTTGAAAAGTCAAAGCCAAACTTATTCTCTATAATTAAATGCATCAAAATATTTCAATTTTCAATGAAAGAAAATAATATAATAATTTGAAGAAAACCTGGTAAAAAAAATGTATGAAAAAATAATAATTTTTTTTGAAAGTAATAAAAATAAGTAAATTTTTTACTCACTGAATTTATAAATACTCTTTAAATTATAGAATATACTCTTTAAAAATAGAGAGTCTTTTAAAAATGTTAACAGTGTTTTTTGAAGTTAAGAGATTTTTAATTGGTTGATCATTGATACATTAAAAAGTCCAAGTTAAAAGAGTAATGCATGTTATGTAACCTCCAAGTTAAAAGAGTAATGCATGCTATGTAACCTCACTAGGATTGTAATCCCAACTTAGATGGCGTTAAATGATAAACTAAATGAAAAGTGAAATTAAATTAGTTATCTAATTCCACTTATCATTTAATATCACATTAACGTCATCTAAACTGATGTTACAATCTCAATCGAGTTAAATAGCATTACTCAAGTTAAAATATATGAACCAGCCCACGATTGGACCCTTTACAAATACATTATTATACATCATCTTTTAGCTTTTTCGGGAAAATGAGTGGATTTGTAATATTTCTCCTTGAGTGAAAGGGAAAAATGTAGATTGTTATTAAATATTTATTTATTAGATTTTCTTCTTTTATCGTCTTGCTAATTATTTTGAATATTAATTGTTGCTTACCTAAGTCCCGGTTTGACCACTATTATTTTGGTAAAATGGAGTTTTGAATAGTAATTTTTTTTAGAATATGTAATTAAAAAGTAGGAAATTTTTTTAGATTTACGTGTAAAATATTTTATGGTATGAATATATGATTGAAAATTAGTATATAGAAAAAAAATTTGAAAATAATGGTTGTTAAGGATGGACTAGTTGTCTTGCATATTACATTTATGCCCCTATTTGACAATTTTTTTTTTTTTTGGAAAATGAATTTTGGAATAATAATTTTTTGGAGTGTTTGGTTAAAAAGTATGTTAAAATTTTAAATTTATATACAAAATATTTTATTTTTAAAATGTGGTTGAAAATAAGTTCGAAAAAAAATTGTTTTAATTGTTGTCATATAAAAGCTATATGGAGTCAGATTTTAGATTATTCTCAATCATATCTCATTACTTATGGATATCTATTCAACATTGAATAATGTTATTTATCATAATGATGATTGAATATCAGTGATGTGACAGTTTATATGAAATAATGTGATCGAGCAGATCAATTTTTATGAAATGTGAGAGATAATGAGTTGTCATATCACTAATATTTTATTATTATGAGGATTAATATCATTACTCTACAACATAGCCTATGAGAGAGAAGCCTCCATGTAGTCGGTGGGTGGTGGGTGGATTTGATTAAGGAGAAAATTAGGTTGCGCTCAATTGAATTTTTAATGAATTTTAGAAGTCCAGTTTTGCCTTTGAGCTTTCAATACTATGTAAAAATGGTCCCCCAAACTTTCATATTGTTACATTTCCATCCCTAAACTTTTGGTACTGTGAAAAATGGACCCTCGAACTTTCAAATTGTTACAATTTGGTCCCTTAACTTTTAGTATTATAAAAAGTGGTCCCATTATTTCAATATTTTACTTATTTGATCCCTAAAAGTTTTAGATCTTTGAAATTTGGTCCCGAAAGATTGATTTGTGTTCAAATCGATCTCCAGCCTTTGAATTGTGTGCATTTCAGTCATTGAATTTCCATTAGCGTTCAAGTTCTTACCCGATACAGGTTCATAATAAGCATTTAACTAGTGAAAAATCCACTAAACGTGTTCTTAATAGACAAATAACTAATTTGATTTTATAATGTGGGGTTATAATTTAGGTAAAATGTATATATCCACTTAAATGTTGTAAACTTATAAAATGACTTCCTTAATTTATGAACATATCAAATTGTATGCAACATAATATTCAATGTTTATTTTTAATTTTATAATGTGATCAAATTTTGGAAATTTTATAGAAGAATTATAATTTTTTATTAAAAAAAAATATGTAACTTTAATGTCAGATAATTTTCAATACCTTTAATAACTGGGTTGGGGATTTTGGCCAACTAAAAACCTTAATAGGCAAGGTGCCATGACATAGTGCAATAAGGTTAATATTTGAATAAACATCGATGAATGTAATATTTATAAAATCTAAAATTTTAATAGGGATGAACTTAGAGTGGAATAGATATATAAAAATTATGAATGGAAATAGCAGTAACCTAAAATAATATTATACGTAAACTCAAATTTTTTTCTTATTTTTTAAGCACACATTCACCATTAATTCACTATTCCAAAAAATGGGCTCAAACAATCTCAAAACTGGTTGTAATCCAACAACTCTAAGTCCACATTCAGTGAGAACAATAAAATCCTAATTATCAAATAGTCCCAAGCATATTAAACCAAATGATCGATTTTCAAACATTGTTATGAATAAATAAAAGCATATTAAAGCATATTAAACCAACGATAAAACCAATTTCAATTAAATGCTCCAACAACTCACTGTCCTTCGAAGAAGATTGGTTCGCACGTTGCAATAATAATTCAGCTTGACAATCTGTTGCCCTGTCTATTTTACCAACACTCTTCGAACTAGCTGTTGTCCTCGCTAATCTCTCAAGTCTGTTGTTGAACTTTTTTTATGCTCTACTAAGGCAACGAAGAGAAGTTAAATCATTCTCATCTACTTTAACATCAACAAAATCCAATGTAATTTCATTATGCTCTGTCATCTCATCAATTTCATCGACCAAGTTCATCGCGCTAAATGAGATTTTTTTCTCTTGATGTCTCTAGAGGTATCATCTTCGTCCCCAGTGACCTTATCTTTTGCAAAAAGTTCACTTTCTTCCATTCTACAACATTTGGATTTGACTGCAAAAAAAAAAAAAAAAAAAAAAAGGAAACAAATAAAAAGAAGAGTCCAACCAAAAGACGTTAGAAACATCAAGAGTATAACAAAATTGAAGGACAAGCTTTTGAATTTTCTTCAGGGAAGTTAGCAAACTAACAAGATTGGAACTTGAAATTTATCATTTGAAAAATTAAAACTACTCAAAGCCCATGTTTAGTCGGGATTAAAATCAAATTTTTATTCGATTTTGATAAAAAGTTGAAGAAATATGTGGTTGAAAAGTTGTGGATCCCCTGAAATTTGAGGTTAAAATTAATTATTGACTTTGACTTGACTTAAAATTTTGATTTTAATTTCTACCAAATAAGTGCCAAATGCAGTTCACAACAAAAAATAAAAAAATAGCAGCTCAAAAGGTTTTCCAGAATAAGTAGCAGTGTATTATGACTACATGCATATACAAAATAGCAAGAAAATAATAAGAAAAAGGAAGTTATGAAGGAACACATCGGCTCGAACTTCAAGTGCTTCAAGAATAAGCAGACGAACTGTTGGATCAAGTTCTTTGTAAATAGATATCTATTCCAGAAATGTAATGGCAGCCATAGTAACGGTATATATATAATCAGTAATAGCTAACATAAGACAAGAGGCTATACCCTTTGCCTCCGTTTAAGGGAAATTCACTTCAGCAACCTACAAAATGAAAGAACTGCAAATAGCATCTTTTAATTAACAAAATTTATTTTAGCTAATACAAGTTTGCATACCCGTGTCCACCACATTGCAAGTTTCTTATTAAGAGGGATCACTCAAGCATCAAAACTATCCAGTGTTTTGCTAAAATTGGAAGTAATCCCTGAAAAAATTAAATCATGTCATCAAGCTGATAAAAATAACAAAAAAAACATGGCAACTAACTAAAAACAAACATACAGACAAATGCCAACAAGTTAACAAAACAGCAGTCTGAATTTTCTGTATAATTTAAAAGTTCTCCTCCAAAACACGGTGCGCTCTCTTGCCAAGAATACTAAGGGTCTGTTCTCTTTACCATTTTCAAACCGTTTTCTTTTTTCGATTTTCCAAAACAGTGAAAACGCGTTCTCTTCCCCATTTTCGAAAACACGTTTTTGAAAACAAGTTAAAAATTTATAAAGAAAATCCAAAATGACAAATTTATCGTTTTGGGTGTTTTTAGTGATAATCAAGTTAAAATTTTCAAAATACGTTTTGGGTGTTTTCAAAACAATTTTTCAAAATGCTAAAAAATAACACATTTTCAACAATCTCAAAATAGACACTCAAAACACAAAACCCAAAATGAATTCAACACTCAAAACACAAAACTGAAACACAAAGAGAACAGCCCCTAAATTTTCATAAACAAACTATCACCAATTCAATTCTTATACTACCATTCAGATAAATTAGGTAATCAGTCAATTGGCTATGAAATTTACTGTCAATAATTCAATTGACCATCTTTCAATAAATTATCTATTTAAAACTCATAAAGATAAAGCAAGTGAATTGAATTCGGATTCATGAAATAAAGAAAAGAAAGTGAATAATAGTACGTAGCACTTCGTGAAAAAGAAAATAACAATTAATTCAATGGCTGCCAAATAAAACATCTGAAAATCGCAAGAAGAAAACCCTATGAACCAGATCGATTCCACCGGTATGAAACCCAGATAAATAATGAATGAATTGAAAACAACGGAAACTGGTTGTGGAAAAAAAGAAACCCTAATAGACAAAGCAAATCGATCTCAGCCGAAGGGCTTGTACATAAAGCATACAAACGACGAATCAATACCCAAAATGGAAAGTAAATTATTTGCTTAAAACCTACCAAGATCTGGATTGATGTAAATGGTCTCTAAAAAGAGATCTCAGGTAAGAAGAACAGAGACAATTACTGAAGGGAGATAAGGTGATAGGAAAAAAAAATAAAAATAAAAACGACGTGTTGTGTGGTGTGTCATACAGAAGCTTCAAAGAAAGGTTGTCGGGTTTAGAACAGGTCATAAACGACGTTTCAAATAATGGCACCGTCATCAAAACGGCGTCGTTTTCGATGACCACTTGAAAGGTAATCTCATTTAAAGCTCTTTTTTTTTTGGATTTCTGTTTCCAAAAAAGAAGAATCATTTATAAGATTTGACGAAGTTTTACACCAACTATTACTCTATCGTAACTTTCATTCTTTGTTTGGCTTGAATTGAGAACCAAGAAATAAACTTCCAGAAACAATTCAGAGATCTAAATGTAAACGAATTAACAATTCAAGAGTCATTGTTAGCCAACATATCTAGACAGGATTAATTATATAGCGCCTCGAGTACTAGTGCCCCAAAGTGCTACTAAAACATGCTAAATATCTGTTAAAGCAAAAAAATAAAGTAAAAAACTTTGCACATAAGACAAAAGTCGAAAATTTGGCATTAAGAACTTCAATTGAAAACTTGCAAAATTCAACTTCAGTTGTTTTAAAACACAACTTTACATTGTTTAGCTAACTCATTTATCTAATCAAAAGTGTAAGTACTTACAAAAAATTTTAATACACAAATCCCAGAAATTCTCACAAATCTCTGTTGGACTGAAATCTCAGCAAATGTGTTCCAACTCCATATGATCATATCTCATTAATCGGGCATCATTAAGAGAGTTGCTTTATATTAAAAATGAAGCTATGGAAATGTCGGACATATCTCGAAAATATCATCATTTTTAGGGATGGCACATAAAATCATGTCCTCAACCTACTTTTCTACTGGAAAATACCAATTTGCAGCAGTACCTTTAATCATTCAAAATTCATAACTATTAAATTGGACGTCCAAATGACACAGAGTCAGACAAAAATCTAAACTCGTATACTTAAATGATTGTCCCGGTCTCTCTCCCCAATTCTAACCCAATCAGTATAGTTAAATCCTCAAAGTTGTCCCTACTGCTGGGATGTAAAAAGATTTATACGCTTTTGCTAATTCCCTATAGAAACTTGACAAGGTACACCTTAGTCAAAGCGGATCCACATACCGACAATCATACTGATCGTGACACTCTTGCAAAGTCTCTGCCCGCTACATCTTAAAACTGGACAGATTTATTTAAACACCAACCCATGCATCCACAACATACAAAATCATAGCCAAACCATATATGAAAACTTAATATCCATCATGTAAAATTATAAATGACAACAACCATTTCTTTTGTAGGCAAGGAACAACTCAAACAGAGAGAAAATCTACCACATCCAAAACCTAAGACATAAAAAAAAAAATTCTTAAAACTCAATTGAAGTCAAGTATTACTCCATAACCATAAAATACTCGAATGGAAAAGTTTTTTCACCAGGAACTTATTATTTCAAATAGCTCATCCACCGCATTCTCTGTGCCAAGATTCCTCCGCTTGATCCTTCCAATCCACAGCCTAATTTCCTGTAATTGTTAATAGTTGGGGATGAGTACAAAAATACTCAATAAGTGGATGCATAAGAGTATCAATTATTTAATAGAAAAAGCAATAAAACATTTAATCTTACAGAACAACATCTCCTTAACTTCTTGGTTTCTCACACTACCATCTCATTATCAATATAATCGTTAGGCATGTGTGAGTGTAGTACTGCAAACCTTGGTTCATCTCAATCTCAAATTTATTAGAACCAAACATAACCATGTAATATCTTAAACTTTGGGAGTTACATCAAAACTGAAACTTTTTATAATAAACATGGTCAAGCTTGAAAAACCAAATAAGAAAACTTCTAAAATCAACTTCCAAAACTACTTACTTGCATTTCTTGAAAGAAATAGAAGAGAACACTTCCTCGAAATTCCTGGATAAGCAAGACAAAGAGTCCCATGTTTCTTCTCTTTTCTTGCAAAAAAAAGTTTCCGTACGTTTGTTAAATGTGGAGGGACAAATCTTTTCTATTTTGCTGAAATTGGGGCTTAAGGGACATGTGGGTTGGGTTCAAAATAGATAAAAATAATTACTTTGTAGGCTTAAATCAAATAAGGAATTATTTGGCCCTCAAAGTTATTTCCCCCAAATTAATTAAATGCAAAAATAGCTTATTTTCCATAGCCATAGAAACTGACTTAGTATTTCCCAACATAGACTTTGCCAACTAGTGGACCATCCTACCCTGAACCTTATAACAGTTGAATCATCCATAGCTCTTGGAGAGGCTTTGTTGGATGACAAGTTGACAACCATGGATTTGTCCACTTTTGCCAGAGAGAGCTTATGGGAAGGCAATTTGGATGGTTGGTGTGGCGGGGATTGGATCGAGGGCGGTGGGTGGGGGCGACTCTCTTAGGAAAGATGACAATTTTGATTAAGTTTGTTTTGTTCTTTTCATATTTATTTATTTTATGCGTGAGGTGGTGGCATTTGGGCCAGGTGAAGGCGGTCGTGGAGTTGACTTCCTTACAAAAAAGTACAACATAAGTTACAAAGTGTAACCCATTGTATTACAAATGCAATAAAATATGTTGTACAGTGTTTCTAGGAATAGTTTATATTTCTAGTGTATTATGAAAACTCTTTTATATCTTCACACTGTAGTCCCATTTTATCTAATTTGATTTTAGCCATTAAAACCCAAGGCAACCCGACTTGTCAAGGGCCAAACACGTGCTGGATCGTCTTTTTTTTTTTTAAAAAGAAAATAAAACAAAATTAGAAAAAGAAAAGGTTTTGGGTCTGGTAGCCCATACAGAACGACTAAAATCTGAACTTTTCAGTTTTCAGCAGACTGACCTAGCATGGTCCTAAAGAAAAGAGTAAATTGTACAAGACTATCAAGAAGCAGGTTGACTTAGCCCGGTCCACTTTACACCTCCACGCCTACATGCTTAAAGCCCTGTCATATTTTTATATTAAAAAATTGACTCCCACACATAAGAAAACGAATTCGAAAACACCAACTAAGTGTTCGATCAATAGTGAAGGACCAAATTGTCACATATACAAAAACTACCTCACCAATCTTATCTTAATCTAAAATGGATACTATTGGATATTTAGAGTTATTTTCAACTCTTCAAAGATAATAATTACATTAAAGAATATATTATAACACTCTCAGATATATACGCACAATTGATGGACAAATACATTATGAAAACATTGTAGAGTAACCAAATAAGGACTGAACAGGTCAAAGGAAGGAGGTGTGGAAATTTTCAAGATTAGCCCGTTATTTTGTCCAGTTCAACCTGCTTAACATGCCATGAGTATCCCAAAGAAACTGGTAAAACAAACACAAGATAGATAAAGATTTCATTTAAGGGGCCATCCTATTTTCATTCACAATTCACCTATAAAAAATTCACCATCAGAGGCAAGTGTCCAATTCAACTTTGTATCGATTATCAATCCTATCTTTCATCACCGCGGTTATGTCCCTTCTCAATCACAACAATGATTACTATCTATTCTACAAGATGCAATTAAGCACAGATTCTTAACAAAATATACTGTCTCCATCCCCAATATTTGCAAGGACGGTTGTGATACTGCATTGTAAAATGTTGAGAATGAAATCAATGCACAGGATAGGACAACGCACCAAAAAAAAAAAAAAACCATTGTTGCTGCTATAATAGATGCTATAGCTGTCAAGACTATGTTCAATTTCTCCATTAGCCACTATGTAGACACTAACAAATACAACACTGATAATTGACAAGTCAATCGGGAATATGAGGACCACGTTTGGATAAGTTTATTAAGGTAAGGTAGCACTGTTTTCAGTTATTCTACTTTCAGTGAGAAGTCGACAAGTTCGTACGAGTGATAAGTTTTGTACCTTAGTACAAAGGGAAAGCCAGGAGCTGCATTCTCTCCTGTTCTTATACAGGTTTTCAGGGTTTGCCTTGTAATCTATGTTAGGAACTAGGAAGTACACCATGTTGACACAAAAGTCAATGCCATTGTATTCTGGCTTCTTCTTTGTGGATAATCATGTAAATATATTTCTAAGCATCAATATGTTGCTAATAATATTGCGGCCAATCTACCTTAACCCTTCCTCCAAAACTCATGCCTAATCAATATGAAGAATATGGGGGAGATGTTAAGTATTAACCTGATCCCTGCTTCCGAAAACTAATAAAAAAGAAATGAAATCGAAGACGAGCAATGTCACACTTCTAATGGTTCAGTCTCAAAGTGAGAGCTATGTCCAACAATAGTATGACTCAAAATGTGATAACAATGAAGTTCCCCGCAGTTAAACCAAAGTCTGATTAAGTTGGAAAGAAAAAGAAGAAAAAAAGTAATAACTACCAATTCAAAGGCTATCTAGCTCAATTTATAGAGTTTGTCTGGTCAGGCATCAATCCTACAAGAAGTAATTATCAAAAAGGCTTTCCATAAGCCATTAGTTGTTAAACAAAACTTGCAACTCATACATATTATAAACATCATTTTATCATAGGCAGAAAAAAGATACATGAGCAAAAAACCACAACCCATAAGATAAGTTACATGATAATCACCTCCCTATATTTTTTGTACTCCCTCCGTCATGTTGGTAATGCAAGCTCGGTAACATCAACCGCAAGCCTGTGAATGATGTGTACAGAAAAGAAACTTCATCAAACTACTCCTATGAAGTTGAAAACTAACAAATTCCAGCATGAAAAAAAGAATAATATGCAAAACTGTAACAAGAAACAATTATATGGTGTCCATCAAATATGTTACAATAGCTACTACAGAGCTTCGAGATATCACAATAGGCAGCCATAGACTCATAGAGGCACCTAACAGAGTACTTAGCTGACCGTCCACGTCATCAAAGGTTTTTTTTAGAAACCAATAAAAAGAATCTCATTCCATGATATCACATTGCGTGAAAAATAGCTTGTTCATCCTCTAAGCACTTGCTGCTTGTCATGATATAGAAACTAATTATACAATGCACCAGAGTACACATGACACATTCATTCAGTTCAGCATATTAAGAACTTACTTTCAAGTTCAAAAGATTACTTTTGAGTAAAGCCAAATATGCTCCAAGACCAATGGAACTTAGCCCCTGTTTGGCCCCCATTTTGGGGTGTTGAAAATTTTTAGAATAGTGATTGATGGGAGAACGTATGGTAGAAAAGTAATGAAAAGTTTTAAATTTGTGTGCAATATTATTTTATTTGATGAATGTGTGGTTGAAATGAAGAGAAACAAAAAATTAATGTAATGTAATGGAAAAAAATGGGGGCCAAACGGGGGCTTAATACAATTCATGGTTATATTAATAAGTAAAAGGACATGTACAATTGAAAAAATAATATAATACTGTCTAACCTTTCCTCGTTTTGCCACCCTGTTCCACCATCAGCAGCAGGTAAAACTAAGCTTTCAATATAGGTATTCACTTCAAGGAAATCATTCACATTACTAATGTTGGGAAACCGAAAAGAATTTTCTTTCGGGTTGTAAACTACAAAAGACAATCCAAGGGCCAATAGAACTTCCCCATTCAGTAGTATGCACAATGGTATTGAGGACACGTATTTCCCAGGCTCATCAATGTAAGGAATGGAAACAACTTTAGTCCAAGACTCTTTAACTCCATAATCCTTCAAAACCCACACATCAGAAGTTTTTTGATAATTGCAAAGTACACAAATGCATCCTCCTAGCACCCCTAACATCACTGCAAACAAATCTTCTTCCCCATAATTCGGCTGCTCTACAGTTCCATATATCTCCCTCTCTACATCAAGAGAAACAATATCCCACCTAGAACTGGTGTGCACCACCCGAGGACTAGCTAACCAATGGAGCTTCCCATTCACAAATTTGCCCATATCATCAATAGGAGTGCCACCCTTAAAATTCCCAATCCCCCTCCAAGAATCATTCTTCAAACTATAAACCTTCACCACTGTCTTATACCTACCCAAGTTTTCATATCTACCGAAAATGCCCACAACCTTATAATCTTCATTAGCCTCATCAAAACCAAACCCATATTGGATACATAACCGCGGTTTCGTCACAACATCTACACTTGGCAGTTTCTTGTATTTTCTAACGGATGGGTTCCACAAGATAAAATCATTTTCAGTTATGGCAATGCAAATAAGCCCATTGCAAGAACCCACTACCCGAACAAATGTTCGTGGATTTCTCCCTGGATAAACAATCTTAACCACATCTGTTGAAGGCTCATACAAAAAAGATCTAAGCGAACAATTTTTGAGAATAAAACGTGGTTCCGAGATAGTAAACATGATTCTGTGGCGGGTAAAATTCGGGTCATTAGATGCTATCTTGAGATGGGTTTTAATGAATTCTGGACTGGAGATTAAGGAAAGCCATGCTTTTGAAACGCACATGAATTTCAAGAGTGACTTTACGGGAAGTCTTGACAGGATTTCTGTTATGATTTCTGATGGGAGGCTGGGGTTTTTTTGAGAAAAGTATCCGATTTCCTTCGATTGTTGCAAGATTGTAGCAGAAGAAGAATTTCTTGTGCTTTCCCGTTGAAACTTCTCCATTGGGAATGAAAGGGTTTACTGTGAAGAAGAAGAACGTCTGCTTTTCATTTGATTTTGGGAGGAAATACATGCAAATAACTTTATATTTCTAAAATGACAAATAAATAAAAATAAATAAAAAAACATGAAAATATAACTTTATCTTAAAAAAGTCAAAACTACCCTCACTTTGTCAAAAGAAAAGCTCTCACTCACGACTTCCTTCCCAAACCGACCCTCTCACCGTCGACCGTCGCAAGAAATTCACGAAATCGACCACCTGAAAATCAGCAAAGAGACGACGTGGTCACCGACGACAAATAAGGTTAGTTGTTGTCATTAAAATGAAGTTTTTCATAGATGGGTTTTTCATA
>CAIGRN010059467.1:340-12159 GCA_903798345.1 Fraxinus anomala
AGTTGTATAACCAACCTCATTTATTGCATAACAATGAAGATTTAACTTGTCTACAAAAAAAAAAAAAAAAAAAAACCTTGTAGATTGATGCATGGGATGAGACAGGGTCTATATCTCAACGTTTCGTTTATTAAGGATCAGAGAATGATATCTAGACAAGTAGCATACAAAAAGATCTCGGGAAAGCATTGCACGTGACTATGTTGTTATTATTATTATTATTTTTTTTTACTATTATTCAAGACTTTATTTTAACTTTTCTTTTACTATTTAACTTTACCAATCACAAAGTTTGTTATCATTATTGAGTATATGTTGATCTAATAATCTACTATTCTTCTTGAAGTCGATGTTATCATAGTATACAATCATGACTTCTCAACACCCTCCTACGAAGGAATCACTTTAAATGTAAAACCATAAGACAAATTAGTATACTCCACCGATTTTTCTACTTATTTCGTTAGTATAGTTTACAATAACACCACCAAAAAATAATTATTTTGTGTTGCTATTTCCCCAAAACATTACCCATAGAAAATGCCCCAGTATTCCTCCCTTCATTTCATAATTCATATCCGCAACATGCTCAATTTAGGCCATAATTTTTATTTATACAGTGTACAGTGCAAAAATGAGTTTATGCTAAACACATCCCGGGCCCCTACTCCTTACCCCCACACCCACCCCTACTCCCGTAACCCCACCCACAAAAAGACACAAAATTCACAGCTTCTGATTATCCTTATCTTTCTCGGGAAGGATTCATCATTTCTGAACGCATCTTACAACTCTTCGACTCCTGAACCGTTTGCTTACGTTACGTTTCTGAGCAGACAATCCATAATATCGAGCCAATATTGTTAGTCTTTCAACGTTAAATCATGGAAAGAAAATATCAGAAGATAAGAGAAAAGGATGAAGAGAATAAGCAACCAGAGCTATGTGCAGCAGCAGCAGCCTCACAACCTTCAGCTTCATCTTCTCCTGAATTCTCCTTCTCCATGTCTCTCCATCAATCGGCCACAGAAGTCCCAGCTGGTAAAAATAAATCATCCCTTCCTTCGTTTGCTTTAGATTTATCTCCAGCAGATGATATATTCTTTCATGGCCATTTACTTCCTCTCCATCTCCTTTCCAACCTTCCGATTTTGCCACGCTCTTCCACCAATTCCTTGGATAGTTTGACGCTACCCATAAAGGAACTAAGTAATGACGGTAACAGTACTGATCACCAAAACATTGATGAAAGCAATGAATTCGAAGCGAAAGGGAGGGAAAAGTCGAAATCTTTCTCTTTGTTCGGGCTATCAAAGTGGAGAAAAGGGTGTGAAAATAGAGCAAAGGAAGAAAAGAAGACGACAAAATTGAAGTTCGAGTTAAGTCATGTGGTGAAAAGGTACATGAGAATGGTTAGGCCATTGTTTTCATTCAGAAACAGAAGAGGAAATGCTGAATTTGGGAGACAACCTTATTCACTTTCGGGGAATTTAATGTTTAAAAACAAGAAAGAATTGAGAGGAAAGAGAGGTGAATTTTCGGCTCCAGCTTCAATGAGGACATCTCCAAGAAATAGTGGTCTTTTAGTGGCTACTGGCACTCTTACTCCAACTAGTAGTAGTGACAGCACCATGGAAGAATTGCAGGCAGCAATTCAAGCAGCAATTGCTCATTGCAAAAAGTCCATAGTAATGGAAGATAAATTGAATTCCCATGAAAAAAATTGATTAATTTTATTTTTTTCATAATTGGCCTGGATACAACCATTTTTCTGGTGATATGCTCATTCAGCTATATTAGTGAAGAATACTAATAGTTGCCCTAAGTGGCATACATATATTGCTTTGTTATTTGATAAATGAGGCAATATAAAACTATCATATTAATGCATCGCATAACACAGCAATACATGTACGTAGAGCGACGACCGGTAGTTTTAACTATGAATAGGATTATTCCTTGTGGAAGGTCTCTGAGAACTCTTTGGGGACGTTTGTTGATTAAGTTGATGTTTAGAAATTTGAACTCAACCGAATCTGAACTTGTTGCTGCACATTTTGTTTTCAAGTAAATGAACTTATGATGGTCTTATTCGAACAGAGTTGGGTCTCCATAAATATAAGAATAAATTGATGAGTTTAAGTTATTTTTCAGTTTATTTTTGCAAATTAATACTACCGAGCTATAATTGGCTTTCTTGTTTTCCTTCGATGATAATAGCATTTACTTTCATTTCGAAATTTGCATGTGGGAAGGTTGGAGATATTCTGATGATTCTATATTGTTGAAGTTTGAAAGGTCGAGGATACTTTTCTTTTTTGTGCTGGAGAAAAATCAATTTTTGTTCACATGCACGTTCTCTGTAATTTTTAATTTTCTTCAGTTTAGTTAGGAATATCAACGAGCTGAATCGAACTGACTCGCAAACCGAAACTTGAAACTCGGACTCGGCCAAAAAATTTCGACTCGAACCTAGTCGGCTCATGATTTTTTTATTTTTATTTTTTAAAAGAGGCAGCAGCCAGCCAGCAGGCAGTAGCTGTAGCTATATGATTTAATTTAATTTTTTTTATTTTAAATTTGTTCGTCATGGCCCAAAAATGAAATTTGCTCATCATGGGCCGAAAATGCCGCCCTGTGAGCCTAGCCTTGGCTCGGTTCTACTGGACCGGCTCGAGCTTTTCTCGTATTGAGCCACCGACCGTTCGGGTCGACGAGGAAAATTGACATCTTAACTTCAATAGACCAAACATACCACGTGCATATCTTTATTAGAAAAAGGTTGTAACAGTTATTGAAACAATTCTTTAACGTCAAGATAAAACAGATAAATGTGGACACGTGACTTACCAAAAAGAATAAATAAATTGAAATGTAAAAGCATGACATGACAAAATGGTTGTGGGTCTTGTGATTTGATCTAGTTTCTTCGAGTAACTATGTTATATTTGGTACACAAGTATTAAACATAATCAAATGAAATCATATATGCCCTGGAGTTACAAATAAAGAACTTATTGTGCTGACTCTACTAGATAGAAAAGGATTTGCATTTTTTCGAAAGAAGAGTTTGATCACTTTGAAGGAATGGTATCTATATGCTTATCATATGCAAGTCGAATATTGTTCTCGATGAGCTGTACTTGATGAATTAACTATATGTATTTGGACAGAAAGATCCTATAAGTTAATTGGCAATCGTCAATATGCTCAATATCAGTGATATTATTGTTTATGTGGTGAAAAAGCAATACCAAACGGGCATTGGAAAAATCAAACTTATGCCAGAGGCAAAATTGTTCACGACAATGGAATCATCAAAATAGTGAATTTTCTTCCTCTGATTTTATCAAAATCCACTTTAGTAAGCAAGTTGGTATAGTTTATATGGGATGTTTTTTATCATTTGATTATGATTAAGATCCAAAAGTGAAAGAATATGATGATAAGTTGTAATTATTTATGCAAATGATGCTTTGGAGCTCAATCTTTAATTCGATTCTCATGAAGATTCAATAACAAGATGCTTGCCTTGTAACACTGAGAATTCCGTATAGAAATTAAGAGAATAATTAATGGGCTCCAGAAACAAAGGATATTATTCGTTCAAGGAAATAATTCAAAAATACACTTAACCAGCTTACAAATTCTATATTTATTTTAAATTTTTTATTCTCAAAATACAGCTTTTTACTCGTTAAATTTTTTTACACTAAATTGTGTAACACGGTGCATTTTGAAAAATTATATTACGAAGATTTCACCATCTTGTTCCCACCACCACCTTCGAGCCATATCACCCCTTGTAGTACAGTGTGTTACACACTTTTTGTCGTCTACTTTCGCCATCATCGGGGATAAATGTTGGAATGCGGAAGTAGAATTATCCGAATATAAAAAAAAATTAATTCAAGATACAAGATCTTATAGACGTTCACGTGTATGTTATATTGAGAATAAATAATTCGAATGTTTACTTAAATTCGATGGTTAATTCCTGAATTAATCTTGAATCGTGAACATCTAGCTTTTTGGATCACAAGTTTTCAACATTTTAATTCCAAGAACTTGATACTCCAAACTTCCAAATCTTCTATAGTATTCTCCAAAGACATGGGTGGACGGGCACCTTCTTTTAATTAAATCAAGAAACTAATTCTTGGTTTGGACAATTAAATAAAGTAAGAAAAATATTTTTTCTCTCTTTTGCTCTCTCCAAAATTGAACACTATAGAATTACCGTATTATGTTTTGTTGTGTTCAATAGGATGTCTAAGTTCCATGTAGTCTATATTTGTTAGAGATAAAATAATTTTAATCCATATATTATAATAATAATAATAATAATAATAATAATAATAATTTCACATTCAAATAGGAGTCTTAATTGAAATCCAAATAGAAGTTTTAATTAAAGTCAAAATTCAATTAGTTTATATTTCATTACATGTGTAGCCATATAACTTCAATTACAATTACAATTAACTTTTCAACTTTTTATAATAATTGCAATTAATTCCAAAACTTTATTTTAATTACAATTAAGCTCAAAAATTTTATAATAATTACAATTAAGTTTCAATACTTTATAGAACTACCACATAGACCTAATCGAACATATATTATTCAAGCTCTAATAATTAGAGTTTAGTTGATCATAAACCACTCAATCTAATTATTAGTCTTTTTTTCAACTAAAGACAAAAGACTGTACTCTCGAAATGTATACAATAACAGAAGTCAATAAATCTATAATACTTTCCTTTAACCTACCGTATATGTATTTTATTTTCATTCAAGATTCAATAATTAGGTACAAGCATAAATGACCATCTTGTCACTCTAGTTATTCTTACTAATTTAAGTACCATTTTCTTCAACAGTCCTGTAAACTAATCATAGATGTAAAAGTTTAGCCGTCGCTAAATACTGAGCTCAAATTTTTACGATGGTTCCCGACATGAATTTATGTATTCTACTTCGCTCATTCTCAAACTCTCAACTTATCGAGATATTTGACAAATTAAATTGATCTCACCCATTGGTGAATCAAAGAACTATTAAAATCACGAAAATATATACATAACTGAGTCGAAGAATTTAGATGAAATACATGGTGATTATGTGAAATTTAGTTCTCCACACGGTCATACTATAGAATTAAACTCGATTGCCTGTTCAATATACTCCAAGTGTACTAGTATCACCTTTAACTATTTCTATGAAAGGACAAATTACAAACCCAAATGGTCGGTCAACACTACAACCTTTCAATACAAGGTCTCAATTATACATTGGTTGAGAAAAAAATTATTTATAATCAAAATATAAATTGTACCACACTATACTTCTCAACACAAGTACACAATTTATATTATTGTAAGTGAGAGGGGGGCTATATGTACAGGGGGTTGACAACCCCCCCCTACCGACCCCCTCACAATATGGGAGGGCACCTAAAAATAGGTGCCCTCCCCCCCTCCACCCACCCACCTAAAAATAGGTGCCCTCCCCCATATTGTGAGGCGGCCGGTGGTACAACAAGAATTTTTCTTGTAAGTGATCATAAGCATTTTAACATGCATGCTCCAAAAAAAAATACAATAAATAAATAAAATCATAATTTATTTATTATAAAATATTATTTCATCGTAGCAGCATATACTATTTAGGCATACAGCCCAATAAATCTCTCACTTGCCCATAGATGTATCATGTCTTGCATATGTCCCAGAAAACCTTAGTCAATAGGCTCTTAGTGATCAAGTCTACAAGGTGTATCAATTTTACAACCACATTTTCTCTACCATCTTTCTTAAAAGATGATATTTCCATTCAATGTGTTTACCCCTCTCAAGAATTTGCCACAATGTTACTGTTATCCCAATACAGTGTAAAAGGCTGTGCAAATGCAAGTTCCACCTTGATGTTCGTCAGGATTCTTTTAGTTATACAACCAATTTAGCAACTTTACTAGTTGCCAAATACTCAACATCAATGTTGGAACTAGCAATGCATGATTGCTTGATACTTCTCCAAATAATAGCCTTACCATTAAGTGTAAACAAGAATACTAATGTAGACTTGTGATAGTCTTCGTCACTCTGAAAGTCTAAATTCTTTTAACCCATTGAAATAAGATCTAGTGATGAGTATATAATTCCGTGTTCTCCAGAGGTATAAAAAGATATACTTTATCATCATTCTATGTTTCGATCCTAGGGTTAAATAGATATCGACTCACCACACCAACAGTATAACAAATGTCAGGTCTATTACACAACATAGCATACATGAGACTACCCACTGCCAACGCATAAGGTATCCTATTCATGTACTACATCTCTTCAGGAGTCTTAGGAAACTAATTTTTAGAGAGTTGGATTCTTTATTTGAAAGGTAGATTACCCTTCTTGGATTCTTGTATGGCAAATATAACAAGGATTTTGTCAATATATAAAATTTGAGATAAAGCTATCAGCTTGTTCATTTGATATTTTTAAGATCTGAATACTTAGAATATAGCTAACTTCACCTAAGTCTATCATATGAAACTGTTGGGCCAACTATGCTTTCGTAGACAATAATGTTCCCGCATCATTTCTAATGGGTAGAATATCATTTGCATAAAGCACTGGGAAATTACAATTTTGTCCGATATTTTCTTATAGCAGGGTTCATCGAAGTATTGATCAAAATCATATGGTTTAATCACCTCATCGAATCTTTTGTTCTAAGATATCAATGTCTACTTCAATCCATAAATAGGTCGTCCAATCTACATCATCTATAGTCGCCTTATATGAAGTCAAAGTGTCAACTTGTACTATGGAGATCTCCAATTGGACTCTTCAATCAACAAGTGCCTAGAATGCGAATTAATGACCATTTGACTTTGTCTAAAGGGCAATTGATCTTAGATGGTGTCGTAATTTGGAATCATAATATTTTCATCAATGCTGTCATTATATCAGGTGACACCACTACATTCTCATTACCTTCAACGTTCTATTGATCTATATGATCAAATGACAACTTATCTCTCCCATTGATACATGGGATGTTTGTCCCTAGTTTGCATTCCAAGAATTGATGGGGAGGAATTGCTCTTAATCATTTCTTACAACAGGACCTTACTTTTAGACTAACGTTCATCAATATACTTATCCTCTACAAAGGTTGTATCTGTGCTAACAAAGATTTTCCTTTCTAGAGGACTATAAAATAAATATCTCTTGGTATCTTTAGGATACCCACAAATAGGTATATCTCTGATCTAGACTCCTATTTTTCTATTTTTCGTATAAGTTCATGAGCCGGATCCCTATTTTGGATGTGATACAAAATGGACTTGAATCCATACCACAATTTTAGGAAAATGTTGGGAACAGACTTAGAATGTACTAAGTTAAGACTATATGTTGCTGTTTTTGGTACCTATTCCCAAAATAAAATGTGTAGAGTTGTGAAACTCAATATTGATCTAACCATGTCTAACAATGTTCTATTTCTTCTTTCTGAAATATCATTCTATTAGGGTGTACCAGGTACAATCAGTTGAGAAATGATACCATTTTTGTCAAGTACTCATTGAATTCTCTCGAGATATCACCACCTGAGATCTAATCAAAGTGTCTTAATGCTTTTACCTAAATATTTCTCGACTTCATTCCTATATTGTTTGAATTTTTCAAAAGTATTTGACTTTCGAGCTGTTAGGTAGATATATCCGAATTTAGAGTAATCATCTATAAATGTGATAAAATACTGATAGCCCCTCTCACATGTGTATTAAATGGTCTACATATATCAGAATAAACTAGTTCTAATATTTCTTTTGCCCTATGTCCTTTTGCTAAAAGGATCTCCCCATCATTTTACCTTCCAAATAAGAATTATAAATTGGCAATGGTTCGACCTTAAGTGTGTTAAGTGGACCATATGTAGCCAATTATTGTATCATGTAAAGGTTAATATGTCCAAGTCTAAGATACTATATATATGTATCACTGGTATCGTACGACTTTTGACTATGGTAAGCAAAAGTAACATTTGTTTTATTTGTGGAACAATTTAAAATATAAAAATCATTCATCAAATATCCAACACAAAATAGGAGCTTTCTTCTTTAAAATGGAAAGCGAATCAGATGCCGATTTTATAAAATAACCTTGTCCTATTAAATCAGAAATAAAAATCAAATTTTTGCTTCATTCGCTAGACATAATAATAGTATCTAAAAATTCAAACACCTTCCACTACTGAAATAAAAATGAAATACTTCTAAGCTCATGTCAAAATTTTTGCTTCTATATCAACGATGATTTTAAACTGGCATTCAATAAGTTTTTTGTTTTCTTGAAGTACCCGCATCAACATGTAAATATTAGTGGTTCCATAATCTACAACTCGGAAATTTGTAGTATCAACAACTAAACAAAACTTAGTGACGAAAAACCTTACTAAGACACTTACTTTTTAGCTAGTACATCTGAGTAGTCTTTTACCAGTGTCCTTTCCGACCGTGGTTGGAATTCTTTCCTTAAGGTTTTTCATCTAATTTGACATTTTGTTGCTCTCATGCTTCTGGTTAGCTTTATTCCTCTTCTTTTAAAATGTGCATTTCGGCTTGAAATTAGAGGAGCAAAGAAATGATAAACAAGCATCTCCATTGTACCCTTAATATCACTTTTCACATTACAACTCTATCATCAACTCAGTTAGTGATGTCTTTATCTTGTATAAGTAATAGTCCATAGTAGACTATGAAAATATATCAGGTAAATAATTCAATATCGTGTCAAACTAAGTTTCCTTAACAAATGGTTGCACCCAGACTTTCAATTGTGTTTGAAGTTTGCAATCATAGTCGAACTATGAAACTTTATAGGCACTCTGGGTTTTGTGCCGATACTCTATAACGTACTAATGGTTTCAAAAGAGCCTTCCTACTTTGATGACTAAACATGCACTGAAGGGTCTGTAGCGTGTCATAGGAGGTACTTTAACTTTTAAGCTTTTGTTGTAATATATTCGACATCAAAGCCAAAATGTAACAGCGAGTCATCTTGTTTGCAGTAACCCATTAGCATACGCAACCCTTTTGGACTTGTCATATGGTTTTAATAGGTCCATTAGGACATTCCCCATGCACAAAATTAAGTATTTCCACATTGAGCATAAATATCAAATTACATTTCTAATCTACATAATTTTTTTCGATTAATTTGTTTTGTTTTAGAATAATGGAAAACACGTTGAAAGAAATAGTGAATTCGATTCTCCCAAAAAAAATTATTAATACATTGCACCAAAATGCACCCAAATCTTTGAAGATCAGACCCCCAAATTATCTAACGTCAAAATTTCATTTTTCATATACTTTTCTTTCCTTTATAGCAAAATCTAATTTGTAATCAAATCAAATTTCAATAATTTTATAAATAATTTACAAATTCATAGCTTTAATACAATCTAATATGAAAAAAATTAGTTTTGGTTCAATATTTCATAAGAACTCAAATTTCTTGTTGTTTTCAAAGTGACCGACTATCAAGAATCAGATCATTAATAACTACAAAAGATAATAAGGTTATAAATACTACATGTATTCTTAATATGTATTTTTTTAAGAGTTAATTTTAAGTCCAATTTTTAACGTTTATGCTGTGTTTTATAGTTTATCCTTTTTTTGCCATTTATGAGCCGATCTTATTTAAATTTGAATTTTGATTACAAATTAGATTTTGATATAAAGGAAAGAAAAGCGTACGAAAAAATGAAATGCTGACGTTAGATAATTTTGGGGCCCGATCTTCAAATATTTGGTGCATCTTGGTGCAATGTATTAATAAAAAGGGAAATTCGGAAGAACCATGGTAGTACCAAAAATCGACTTGAATTGATCGATTCTCGATCCATAGTCTCAAAATTGACCCATTTAGTAGAGGAACTATAACCAAACCGGCAAGTACTATCTGGTTCCGGTTAGGTCCGGTCCCGACCAGTTCCACCAATTACTGAAAAAACACCCACCCTTAAATCTATATAAAATAATAATTCCACCTTCAAACAGGATTCAAACAATTTTACTTAAAGTTCAAATTCATTGAGTTTACATTTAATTACATGTGTAGCCCTAGAACTTCAATTACAATTACAATTACAATTATAATTAAGTTTACAATTTTCACAGCAATTATAGTTAAGTTCTAAACTTTATTGTAAGTACAATTAAGTACATATATTTTATAATAATTATAATTAAGTTCCAATACTTTAAAGAGTTACCATAGGGATTTAGTCGGACATATATTATCCAAGTTCAAATAATTAAATCATGTCTAGTTAACCCTAGACCACTCAATCTAATTATTAGTCTTTTGCTTATTTCACAAAAGACAAAATACTACACTCTCGAAATATATAAGATCGCAAAAGTAAATAAATCTTTAATATTTTACTCTGACCTGCCGTGTATATATATTTTATCTTCGCCTAATATTCAATAATTAAGTACAAGCATATATGACCGTTTTGCCCATCTAATTATTCTTACTAATTGAAGTACAATTTTCTTCAAAGATCATGTGAACTAATTACAGATGTCAAAATTTAGCTATCGCTAAACATTAAACTTAGCTTTTTAATCGTTCAATAGAAAATACTTAAGTAGTCTCTTAACCCATTTTTCAGGACGATGGTTCCTATATGAATTCATGTTCTCTACTTCTCTCATTTTCAAACTCCTAACTCGTTGAGATATTTGACAAATTAAATTAATCTCACTCATTGGTTAATTAAGAACTATTAAAGTCACATAATATATTTAACCCATTTAATGGATTTAGATGAAATATATGGCGGTCAAGTAGAATTTAATTATCCGCATGGTCGTGTTATAGAATTAAACTCGACACGTGATTCGTTTAATACATTTTTATGATAAGGACAAATCACAAACCTAAATAATAAATCGGTCAACGGTACAATCTTCTAGTATAAGGTGCCACCCTTATACAATGGTTGTGAAAAAATTAGTTATGATCAAAATATAAATTGTGTCATAGTGTACTTCTTAATGCAAGTAATAAATAAAATCATAATTTATTTATATAAAATATTATTTTATGACAGCAAAATATATTATTTAATTATAAAACCCAACAATAAAGTCAACGTAACCACTTTTAACGTTCAATGTTACATCATTATCGTCGTTGACACCACCACTTGTACATTCATTGCTATACCACCACAAACGGTCCACCACTTGAAATATTTATTGCTACAACACTATTTCCTTGGTCAACAACATTGCCCACTATAAACACTATCGTCACCACCACTACCACGATTCAACAGCACCACCAGCATCAACTCCATCCCAACAACGCAAACAAAAAAAGCTAGATCTAGAGCAAAAAACACTGCCACTTTTCTTGTTTCGGGAAAGAGAAAACCCCATCCTCCATGGTACAGTTCAAGTCAAGAGAGCTAAAACCAACATTAAGGCCACACGAAACGAGTTCTCACCATCGCTCGATGGTGGAGAAGATGCCATCTAAAGTAGAGATGGAAGAATTAAGGTGGTGCAGAAGACAATTTGCATAATCTGATAGAGAGGCCATTTCCCAACACAAAAAGATGAACAAATTGGATAAAGTTTGGGGTTGCCGTGAAGACCATGAATTAGGTTGTTTTCGATGCATTAGAGTTGCGTCTGATACATTTTGATTATTCGAATCAGCGAACCATTTTGCCATTCTTGGCGGTGGTGCGCGAAGATATGGTGGATATTTGTTTTTTTTTTTTTTTTT